>JAHWFP010074038.1:0-13653 GCA_023313725.1 Lithobius niger | reverse complement strand
CCCCCCCCCCCCCCCCGCCCCCACTCCCAGTCTTTCGCTGTGGCTTAAGTGATGCGTACCGTGTGAAAAAGAAGTGTGCATGACGTCATGTAATACTTGCCCTTGAGATTACCACGGTGTTTAGTTAAAAGGATTATTGTTAGAGCAAATTGTTGTTAGTCGAGGCAACAATGTGCCAATTTCAACTTCTTTTCAGGGCAACAATGTCCCAGTTTTTTAACTTCAAGCCAAAGAATTGACACACTCGCACGTTTTCATTGTTCCCCTTCCGGGGGTCGTTGCGGTTGCTTCATTTCTGCTATGAGACTTTAGTTTATAATGTAAGAAGAAGATGCTTGTTTCCTGGTCCCGTATAACCACCTAAAGTGTGTCAGTATGTTTCCGGAACACCCGGTGTATATGCAGCAGGGGTTGGAATTTTGTTGTTGGTGGGAAGCCGTCATCTTGTTTCTGCAGGTGAGCTAGCACGTATTTTGTTGCTGCATGGATGCGACTAGCACTCTTCTAAACCAGTAAAAGAGACACGTCCAATGCACGCAGCATTGAAAATTGCAGCTAAATTGTAGAGAAAAGAAACAGACATTTAGGGAAGAGCTTTAACATTATGAGGAAAATAAATGCACGGTGAGTAAATACTCTGAGAATAAACTATTGGTTTCAAGTTCAGAACCCAATTCCAATGTATTCCTTACTGCTTAGGTTAGGAGACTAAGCATAAAGCACTCCATATTTATGCATCAGCATCAAGCTTTAGGCTTAAAAATGCCTTTTCGCCGAAAGACAGACTGCAGCATCTAGCGCCGTCTACCATTATTCAGTTCTGCGTAGCAAAACAAGCGAAGGAATGCACAAAGAAACTTATTTTTTTACACAACAATTATTGAGTGTAAAGTTGGTGCGTCCACGTGCACCAGAGAACAAGCGGTCAAGGTTAACGATAACACTGTCACTATAGATGGCGCCCATCTAGCGGTTCGAAATCTGCTTTTCAAAACAGTCGTTAGCTGGAAAAAAGCGGCCGTGATGTTCGTTAGGCTCAACTTTACCGCTTATGTCTGTCGCGGACAGATTTGGGACTCTGTACGTGACGATACCGATGCCGATCACCAATCACTCACTACACACGACCGGGCCCACTCGTTCTCTTCTCCGCGCATCATGTCAAAATAAACTATACTGCTATGTATAAAATAAACACTCCTTTTACACACCAATTGCAACTTATTATTGCCTAACATGCACCATACTCCACAGCACAACATGAACTAACCCAATAATTACTAACGCCAGAATGCCTGGGCTCCCAGTCCTCCTATATTTCCTATTTTTCCTTAGGATTCCTATAAAGCTTCTATAAATCTTGAAATGCTCCTATATTTCCTATATTCTTCTGTCCTGAACAAAAAATATTACCCCGTTTGGGGCGTGTTTCCTTTCTACGCTAATTATTTGGATCCTAAAGGCCTCTCCAGACAGAAGAAAATTTCGTGCGAAGCAATGCGCGACTACGTGCCTACAAGGTCAAAATTGCCGCAATCGTATGGTAGGTGTTGCGTTAAGGACCAATATTGAAGTCTTTTTTACACCATACTGCGACTCCGTGCAGCCGCGAGCAGCCAGTCTGGTTAGGACTTAAGGGTGGCCCCGCACACCAAAATCAACAAAACGTCGCGAAACGTCGCGAAACGTCGCATCTGGTGGAAAGACCCCCAACAGACGAAACTAGAAGGCGCTTCGCTTTGTTGTCGTGAGACGTCTCGCGACAACGTAGGATCCGGTGTGTGGCGCTCAGCTCATTGCTATGGTTTTGGAGTTGTCTGCAGCATGCTGAGACAGGTTTCGACAAAATGTCCTGTCGTGCGAGGGTTTGTCGACTTTGGTGTGCGGCCACCCAAAATCTTCCCCTTCCGTGCAGCTGCAGCCTGGAACGAAAGCTGAACGTCAATTGGTCGAGCGGCCATACACGGTCAAGTAAAGCATGTACCGAACACTCAAGTGTTTGAACACTCAAGTGCTTTTTTTTTTTATTTTTCCTATTACATTGTATGACAACCAAATATATAGTTTTCCTTTAGTACAATACGACACTCTCCCAGTACATGTAGGCTAATAATTACTATAAACCTACTACAAATTTTCTTTTGATTTCCGTATAAAGCTCCTAGTTTTTAACAAGGAATTCCTATATTTCTTATTTTTTATCCATTGAAGTCGGCTGGGAGCCCTGGTACTGGTTACAGCAAGAAAGAAAGACATGACACCTGAAAGACATTATTGCTGCCTGCAACCAAATCCAACAATAATATAATATAATAATAATAATATTGCTTTTTTACCTCCTGGAAGTGGTCAGAACCCGGAAGGGTGTCGAGCCACTGACACCGGGACTGAAGGGTAATTAAGTTAAAAACAGGAGAGTGGATATGTGGTAAAATGAAGTTTACGGGCAACGTTTAAGAAAGGAATGCAAGGGCTGAGATTTCAGCATGCGAAGGAAACCCACCAACGTAGACTGGGAGACAACTTCGACATGCAAAGCATTCCAAATTGGAACGGTCCGGATGGAAAAGAAGTTGCGACGACAATCATGGTGTGAACCCTGAATAGTCAGCTTCCATGGATGTCCTCTGGTTGAAAGTTTATGCTGGCATAAGTCAAAAAAAGGTAGGTCAATCGAAGTCAAGCCGTGAAGGATCTTATAAGTCAGTATAAGATCAAACCTAATTCTGCGGCGCTCAAGTGATTCGAGGCCTGCCCTTTCCAATCGTGCCGAAGGTGTTAGGTCTCGGAGACCAGGCAAGCCATTAGTAAACCGGCGTTGCACCGACTGAATCAGGTCAATGTCCTTGAGAAGGCCAGGGGACCAGACCGGGGTAGCATACTCGAGGAGAGGTGGTAAGACCTTGAAGGTCCACACCTTGGTAGCGAGGTTACCAGATGTAAAGCATCTGTTTACGATACCCAGACGGCGAAAAGCTAATGCACTGACCTTCTGACAGTGCAAGGATGGCTTTAAATCCGGGGTAAACCGAACACCCAGATCACGTACTTCGAGTTCAGATCGCAAGGGTAGATTTTCTAAGAAGTAGAGTTGGCCTGTGTTGGGGCCCCAAGATAGAACGAACGGCACTTTGGTATCGAAAGAGGCAGCTACCAGGTATGCGACCAATCAGCAACTCTCACAATATCATTTTCTAGTGCAGCAGAGCATTCATCTGTGAGGACTGCTGACCCGAGTTTTAGATCGTCAGCAAACTTAAAGCCCGTACTGTTTTCGTTAGTAAAGGTGAGGTCGTTAAGATAGATTACGAAGAGGGTGGGCCCCAGGACGGACCCCTGTGGTACCCCACTAGAAACACAGGTGAAGAGAGTGAACCTTCAACACAAACCTGCTGAGTACGGTTACTTAAAAAAGAGAGATCCAGTTCAAAAGATCCCCACCTATTCCACTCGCACTAAGCTTAAGCAGAAGTTTACGATGTATGACAGACTCAAACGCCTTCTGAAAATCGAAATAAATGATATCATACGGGATGCCAATGTCAAGAGCGGAAGTCCAGTGATCCAGTGATAAAAGTTAATGGGTAGAGGAGTGCCCAGGCATAAAGCCAAATTGATCGGGACGAACAATGGAAAACTCATGGAGGAACAATAAAACATGGTCTCGAATAATGGACTCCATGATTTTACAGGCCACGCAGGTCAGGGCAATAGGACGGTAATTCTGCACACCCGAAGGAGAACCCTTCTTAAAAACAGGGACCACAGTGGCGGTGCTCCAGATGGACGGGAGACACCCCTGGGCATGAAAGCGAGAATAGTCTGGAGAGAGGGTAGCCAATTTCGACAACAATTTGCTTAAAAAGAAAGCAAGAAAAACCATCAGGACCACAAGAATGGCTAGGTTTGAGTCCGTTAATGGTCATTTGAACTTGGTTTGAGGGAAAGGAAACGACAGCGCAGGAGACAGCGGGAGGAACAAGTGACGACGGGGATACATGGGGTGCACCGTCGTCAGTAATGCCATTTAAAGCAAAGACAGTGCTTAAGTATTCTGCCTTTTCAAGGTTATCAGTGATGTGAGAGCTTCAAATCTTCAAAGGTGGAAGCGAGCGCCTGGTACCAGTTTTATAATAATAATAATAATATTTTTTTTTTTGCTCCAGAAAAGCAAATGGTAAGAGAGGGTCTCGAAAGACCACTTACGACTTACCAGCCATTACAAACAAGGTATAAAATGGTAAAACAATCAGTATCAGTATCAATAGATACTTTGTCAGGAGACATATATATACAAATTTAAAAACACTATTCAACAATGAAGGCTAGTCCGTCTAAGCATTCAATTCCAATTAAAATCAATCCCACAATCATGGGCAAAATTCAGGACGGAGTAAATATGCCTTTAAACTATATTCATTTAATAATTTTTTTAAAACATAGAGTGACGGCGCCAAGACAATGTTTTCAGTAAGCGAATTCCAAACTGGTGCGATGCGAATGGAGAAGAATGCCTTCCTACAATTTAATTTAAACCCTGGGATAATCAGTTTCATTTGATGTCCCCGTGTACGTGTGTCAGTGTTAATCTCAAAGAACGAAACGGTTAAAGGTAAATTATGATGCAAAATTTTGTAAGTAAGAATTAGGTCTGCCTTTAACCTACGTAATTCGAGGGAGTCCAAATGTAATAGTTTCAGCCGTTGTGCATATGATTTTCTGTGCAGTCCTGGCATAGACTTCGTATATCACCTTTGAACTGACTCGATTTGGTCAAGTCTTTCAATAAATTCGGTGACCACACCTGACTAGCATACTCGAGAAGAGGTCGAACATAGACCTTGTATGCCCCCAAAGTTTAGTATTTAAATTTCCAGATGTAAAGCATCGCTGTACAATAGCAGATCTACGGTTAGCCATCATCGTGATGTAATGGCAATGGGTAGAGAATTTTAAGTTTGTTTGAAACCAAACTCCAAGATCTTTAATGCTGGTGGCGGTTTGCAAGTCCTTTGTCCCAATGGTGTAGTTATAGACATTTGATTCATTTCCCACATTGAAACTTGAACATTTTTCGTAAGAAAGCGGTAATTGCCATTTTTCTGCCCAAGATTCGACGTTATCGATTTCATGTTGCAGTCTGATGCAGTCGTAGTTATTAATAATGGAAGAGTGTAATTTCAAGTCGTCTGCAAATTTTTCTAGGTTCACTGGTGATTTGTACTAGGATTCAACCGTAGAGGAGTAAAGTTTGCGTTGAACACTGTAGGCTAACAATGTCGAAGTGTGAGGATTTGCTTTGTATCGCTTCCATCGTCTCAATTTTGAATTTCGAATTTTCAAGATCCACCTGGGACGCCAAAAGGTATCTGTCAATCTTCTTTCAATGTGGACACCGGTAAACACAAAAAGAATGACAATCATTAAAATAGTATTGCGAACACACCGAACTATATTTATGATTGACTGAACAAAAAACGGCTTCGCCGTTTAGAATAAAAGCATTAGAGCTCGTATCCCCATACTCACAGCTGTGAAGGTACACGAATAAAAACGGAGTAGAGTTCACTCGAACGCAACGAACTATAATTTGAACTCCAATTCCAGGGAACAAGGAATGATTTTATTCATTGGTTATGTCAGACGTCTGTTTGTACGTGTTTTAGATTTTTGTTATGTTTCATGTGAGTGTGTATGTTGTATTTTGTGTGCGTATTTTATTTGTATGAAGTATCCAACCGTTTTCTTTGTTTGATTAGCGATGTACATGAATACGTGTTTATGGAGACTGGCATGTCACAATTCTTGTTCCCTGGAATTGGAGTTCAAATTATAGTTCGTTGCGTTCGAGTTAACTCTAATCCGTTTTTATTCGTGTACCTTCACAGCTGTGCGTATGGGGATACAAGCTCTAATGCTTTTTTTCTAAACGGCAAAGCTGTTTTTTGTTCAGTTAATTTGTTGGCTTTTTTCGCTTCCATTTTATTGTAATTGCTACGGTCTGGTCTGTCATCTTTACGGTATGTCCACTGGTAGTACATCCAATTTTGTTTGCAAAAAAACGAAACATTAGAAATGCGTATTTCTGTTCAGGTACTGCCGAAGCTTTACCCCACGTTTGTTTTTTGATGGCAACACACTAGCGTATTTCTAGAGTTAGCATGGGTCAGCTGATGGATAGTTGATTCTGCATTGTTGCAAGTAGATGCAGTATTATGGCAAACAATCGCGGAAACAATTCAACTAGCTTCCGGAAGCCTGCAGTAAAGAAGTAAATAAATCATTCAGTCATATCGGCCGTCCAATTTTGAGGCCTCAAAATTATAGACTTTGCACCATGCAGTTTAAAACTGAAAGATTAAAGCGAAAACCAAGACCATTTCATTTTGGTTCTCGACAACGATTGAATATATTTAACGGAGCCGCAGCCCGAAGCTACCACCACACTTTCCCCGTGCCCGAGCATCGTTGCATCTTGTTCGAGTAAGCTACAATCCGATCTTGTGCACCTAGCCTATTGTTCACAGTTGTTACATGTTGCAGCATTGCATTCTGGGCCCCCGCCGCCTGCCCAATTTTCTGAAATTCTCGTGCGCAAACGAACTCTAAATAGAAAAAGGAACTCCAATCACTGGCAGACAGACTTGGTTATCTGTTCATGTGTGCCATTTAGCAGTAATGTGCAATAATATCACAATGTCAGCATGTTTCAGTATTGGTTATCAGCCACCTTTCCGAGGAGTGAGATAAACAATGTTGAGGTCATTGTTGTATCTCTCCGAGGAAAGTGGCTGATAACCTATTTATCACCCAATTTCAATAACAATAGTATAGCACACACACCACAAAGGACGAATCGTGCCGACGTTCTTTTGCTCAGAAAGGTCGACAATGCTACAAAAATGTCGTTGTTGACTGCATTGTTATTCCTTGCTTAGTGAAGAGTTCTGTGCTCCTGTTTATTGATTGTAACTCGATTCCGAAATGCCCCATCACCGTTGATACCGCGGAATCTCAACGACGAGCAGCCCCTTCAGACAATTTCTCTAAAAAAAAATTTTAGAAGTTGTTTTAAGGGGCTATTCGGCGTTGAGTTTCCACGGTACTGAATCGTAATATAACCTTAGTTCAGTGTCATAATGTTTTCGTGCTACAAGAAAAAATAAATAACAAAACGAAAGCATTATAATAATAATAATAATATGGATGTTTAACCACAGAAAAAAAAGAGGTTGGGAGCACAGAAGGGCAATTTTTTGCCACTAACACTGGTCCCATGTTAAAACTAGGATAATTGGCGCTTTAGAAAATTTTGTAACGGTTGATTGTAAAGTTGCTTTTTGAAGACAGCAACTGAACAGGCTGAAACAAGCCCCTCAGGAAGGGAGTTCCACACTGGCACCACCCGACAAGCAAAAAAGTGCTTACGGCAGTCCAGTTTATAAGGCTGCATACGTAATTTCATTGAATGGCCACGCGTAGCAGTAAGTGGGTGTTGATCAAATAAAGGCAAGTCAACCGATAGAAGCCCGTGCAGAATCTTGAAAGTAAGAACCAAGTCGGCCCGTATCCTACGCAGCTCCAGCGAGTCCAGTCCAGCCTTTCTGAGTCTCTCACCCTGTGTCAGATTACGATAACCCGGTAGTCCACGCGTAAAACAGCGCTGAACGGACTCCACCTGATCAATATCCCCCAATAGATGGGGAGACCAGACAGGGCTCCCGTACTCCAATAATGGACGCACGAAAATTTTAAACGCCCTAATTTGCGTACATACATTTGCCTGACAAAAACATTCTTTCTTGCTTAAGCAAAACAAGCACATCACGGTGCTGTTCTTAATTTTAACCAAGACTGTAACGTCCTTTTTAACATCTGGAGCAAGCATGATGTTCTTTAATTCATAAGCAGGCGTGATATCCAAGAGCAGGCATGATATCCGATATCACTCCTTTTGCATCTCAGTCCTAAACCATTGTTGCAATATCGTCGTGTTCCATTGTTAAAGGAGGACTGAGATCGTGAAATTGGGTGATAAGTTTAAATCTGTGATGAGGGTATGTTTTAAAAATAATGAAGAGGTATATATGCGAAAACTTACTTCAGGGCACGTCGGGGCCAAAGGATTAATGCACCATATAAACTGGCAGTTTCCTGTCAATAATAGTCTATCGCCAGCTTTACAAGAAGCAAATTGGATATTCCAATCGTTAACAGTCAGGTTCACTAGGCTCTCTTCCCTGCGGATATTCACAGTTTATTAAATCTCACTACAGGGCAGGAGGAGCAGTTACTAGTATTTAAAGTCAGAAGTCGTAAAGTTAAACACTGTGAGCCGATGCTCCTAGTCTCAAGCATCGGGCATCGATCCTTTGAGCTCCGAGATGACATCTGCTGGAGCACGGAGGAGTTAACCAAGCTACATTGTGACAGTAAGCAAAAGACTGGCTCTGCAATTAAGGTATAACTTTGAGACATTGGGGTATTTTGAGCACTAAACGGTAATATATAACGAACTACTACAGAATCGTATATCTGAATCATTACTTGTCTGAAGGAAATAACGTTAAAGATTAACGAGTAAACCCTGGTAAAGGATGATCCACCCAAAATCAAAACTGATAGAAAAACCCGCCAAGCTTCCAAAACGATCAGCCTTTGAAGGTAGTGATATCATTCAACGAAGGAAAAGCCGCCAAGGTCAATCCTATTAGCCAAGTTAATCGCACCGACTAATAGTTCGAAAGTTAAATGAAAACTTGAAGATTGCTACTCGCTGTAGCAATCTTCAAGTTTTTCATTTAACGTCCAAAGTATTATTGGGTGCGATAACTTGGCTAATAGGATTGACCTTGGCGGCCTTTTCTTGGTTGAATGATATCACTGCCTTCAAATGCCGATCTTTTTTGGAAACTTGGCGGATTTTTCTACCAGTTTTTGTTTTGTGTGGATATCACTACTTTCATAGGACTGGGAACGTACACACGGGTACACCGTGTTATCTTCATCTGTAGCGTTTTTCTTGAGGAATTTTATTTCTATAAATTTTCACAATTCTAATATTCAAATTTACCATTTCCAATTAGCCGTTAGATTAGCCAAATTGCCACGGCTTAGTTTATTGTATGACCACTCTTCACTTGCTTAAGTTGCTTCAATCCCATTTTGGGACACACTGGCTAACAATCGCTGATATCGCTTCGCTCACTCAATCAGCGCATCCCCTTCAGTTGTTTTGTTTATCCCTACACCTTCCCCTTAACTTTTCAAGATTTCATTGACATTTAGTCATACAGAAACCCCCGAAGGTCGCTGTTACTAAAAGCGCAGAACGCGAAGCATTTTATTTTTGGGTTATTAACAAAAACCCCGTTAGCTCGTGGGTGCTCGTATTGTTGCGTGACCATCATCTGACGTGCATCCTTTTATTCTTACGCAATCCACGGCAACGTTAATGTTTCCTTATTTTGTCGTTGTTAAAGTTCAGTTTTTAGTTCGTGCAGACTTTTACAATAAATCTAAAGACCAGTGTTGAATGTTCAAGACATTGTTGCTTGAAATTGTTGGTTGCAACTTGGAAAAGAACTGAAATTTAAATTCGCTGGTGGCGAATTTCAAAACCCCTACAACTCTCAAACCAACAATAGGACCATGCTCAGATCACCATACATCCGTGTGCCAAAATTCAGCTATGTAGGCCTTCTCAATTTTGCGCTAGCCGTGAGCAAAAAATCTATGGGATTTAACATGGGAAAAATCTTATTAGCTAGCTAGTAGACAGTAACATAAAAACAACGTTATTGACGCATCACTCATCCTTTAAGTTTTAGTTTTTCTTAATCTCTGACCCTTCTCCTTACATTTTCCACAATTTGAAACATTTCTGTCGCATTGGGATTGATCCTCAACATGCCAAAATATGCTTTCAGTTGCTTGCATTTAACAGACACATGTCTGCTAGTGAGCCGCCTTTTTATCATTAACAATCAATTTTTTAACAATCGGATGTCTTCAATAGGATGATCTACTGTTACTTGGTGGCAACACACTAGCGTGTGTCTAGATAAAAACAACGTTATTGACGCATCTTTCTCTCTATGAATGGTGGACACTCAGCATTTAACTTTCAGTTTTTCTTTATCCCTCCACCTTCTCCTTACATTTACCACAGTTTGAAAGATTTCTGTCGCATTGGAAATTTATCCTCAACATGCTAAAATATGCTTTTAGTTGCTTACAGTTAACAGACACATGTCTGCTAGTGAGGCTGCCTTTTTATCATTAACAATCAATTGTTTAACAATCGGATATCCACAATGGGATGACCTACTGTTACTTGGCAGCTACACACTAGCGTCTAGATACAAGCGTGTGATACGTTTTATTTAGTATTCGAAAGGTAAACATTGGAAATAAGTTTATAGCCCAAGTTTGTACTATTAAGGGCCTGTTGCCACCAAATTAGCATCGCATTAGCAAGGCCTACCGAGTTCTCTCTCGCAGTAAGCAAAGGAATGCACAAAGCAAAACTTTTAAACGCTACAAACAAGCCATGTGACTCCTTAATCATTGAATAAAAATCTGTACTCCATCGTGCAGCTGGAAACAAGCTATAAAGATTAACGAAACTAATGTCACTAGATGGCGCCACGGAAAAATATAAAGAAAATCTCCTGGCGCCATCTAGTGAAACTAATATCGTTAGTTTTTACAGCTTGTTTCCATGTTCACGAGGGCGTATCAAATTTTTATTCAATAATTAACGAGTCACGTGGCTTGTTTGTTGCGTTTTAAAGTTTTGCTATATGCATTTCTTTGCTTCCTGCGAAAGAGACCTCGATAGGCCTACATCCTGCAATGCGAATTTGGTGTCAACCGGCCTTTAAGTTATAGTTGCAACAACCAGTAACGTTTGAGGAACGTATTCACTGCTTATTGTAACATTAAAATTGTAGGCAAACGTAAATTTTGAAAGTGAAACTGAAGTATGTAGACGACATTTTTTTATAAACTGCCTAAATAAATATTTTGTTTTGTTATTGAATCTGAAGTGTCCACTTCCGGTGTGAATGATTTGATAAACCCTGTACGGGACGCCCCATTGGCATCGCACACAGTAAAGAGTTAAATATACATCCGGCCTGCCTTATAACAGCCACGCGCTGATCGCCATCCGCGCATGTTACTATTGGTCCGAGGTCAACTGAGATAGCAACTGCATTCCTCGCAGCGAGGAACGCAGCTACTATCCAAGTTGGCATTGTGCCTAATAGATGAACCGGCATGAACGCATTGATTGTGTCGTCACAACCCGGAATGATATTTGTATTCTAAAATCACACTTTATAATTTTTCAGGTTGGTATCTTATAATTTTTCTTCGGCGATCTTTTGGCATAAATAATTTTAATTTTTACCGCATTAGTCTTTTAGATTTTTGACCTCGTAGTAATTACTAGCAAACGATTAAGAATTAGTACATGCACACTCACACACCACAGTTGAAATGTTTAGGTTATTGAAAGCACGAAAAGGATCATACACGTGCATGATGCAGTAAATATAGTTCCCAATAATTCAACAGAAAATCGTCTAGACGCCACATTTTAAAACGGATTTTGACAAGGGATTGACTGACGGTAAGAAAATAGAACTTTGGGGCCATATTTGATGTGGAGGATCGATAAAAATGGCGCTAGAAGGAATGTCCTTTTAAGTAATTAAGGATTAATGGAATTGATTGACTGGCTTGAGTGATAAACAGTATTGGTACTTTTCTCTTTGGTTTTAAACGGTTTTCGCTATCTTGGATAACTTCGCGAGAGCTTGTGTTCTACTGTGAGTTAAATAAATTTTTCTTATTCAAGTCTTAAAGGCCGGTTGCCACCAAATTAGCATTGCAGCATCTAGGCCTATCGAGTTCTCTCTCGCAGGAAGCAAAGGAATGCACAAAGCAAAACTTTTAAACGCTACAAACAAGCCACGTGACTCCTTAATTATTGAGTGAAAAATTTGGTACGCCCTCGTGCACCTGGAAACACGCTGTAAAGATTAAGGATACTGATGTCACTAGATGCCGCCACGAAAAAAAATTTTGAAAATCCCCTGGCGCCATCTAGTGACATTAATATCCTTAATCTTTATAGCTTGTTTCCAGGTACACGAGGGCGTACCAAATTTTTACTCAATGGTTAAGGAGTCACGTGGCTTGTTTGTTGGTTTAAAAGGTTTGCTTTGTGCATTCCTTTTCTTTCTGCGAGAGAAAATTCGATAGGCGTAGATGCTGCAATGCTAATTTGGTGGCAACCGGCCTTTAAGGACAAGTAAAATAGGTGGCGCTGCAGACTCACAGTTAAAATAATTAGACACGGTTCTGCTTGATAAAATAACAACGTGACACTTCCTAGTGCACGTGGGCGTACCAACTTTACACTCAGTAATTAGGGGGGCACACGGCTTATTTGTTGTCTGAAAGGAAATTTATTTGTGTCTTCCTTCGCCTGTTGATAGTAAGGACTAGACAGAACCAGACAAGGGGGGAGGGGGGAATGGCTATAGAGCAGTGACCTGTTACGTCACAGTTTGCTGCGGTACTGTCATGATGTGGCCGTGGAGCCCGACCTCTGGCTAGACTGGTGGGGAAGACGGCTTGGCTTTCCGCCATTTTGTTATTTTGGTTTGTTTCGTGCCATCAGCGCTGGTGTCATGTTTATCCATCAAGATGGTTAACGATTGTCGGATTTCTGGTTACGGCAACAAAAGAGGAGGGGAGGGTTCGTCCAGCCAATTAGATTTCCAGCTAATTCCTTCCTCCATGACAAAACCGGGTAACGTCGTCTGCTTGCTTCATACGCGATTATCTACCCCACCACTACAAGATGGCGGCACACAATAGACACCTGCCAAGGAATTACGCAAGGAATTACATCACGCAACACTCCGCGGTGCACCTTGCCACTACGTGAGCTGCTACGCGCCCGTTCAATAACTATGAACACATATGGCCTAGCGCCAACAGCCATGCAGGGATCGAGTCCACCTGTTCAAAACCACTCGAAACCGTCCCAAGTGTTTTAAACAGGTGGACTCGATCCCTGCATGGCTGTTGGCGCTAAGCCAAAGGTGTTGGTAGTTATTGAACGAGCGCGTAACAAATCACGTAGTGGCAAGGTGCACCGCGAAGTATTGGCTTCGTGATGCGCCTGGCATTACGCGCGTCAGCCGATACAGGTTTAGGTGAACTATATTGTGAAATTGAAAGGTGGTGAAAGGGGTGCCGAGTTTTGGTCAAACTGAAATAGAAGGTAAAATAAACAATGCCTTGCAGTTTTGACTTTCAACGCATTCTCGTTTCCCATCATTTTTGTTTGGATAGTGAAGAAGACGCTTGTCAGTATAAACAGTCTCGCAGCCAAACAAAATACGATTGTTTTGGTTGTATAAGTTTCGTATAATAACGGAAAGGTCATGGAAATTTTGAGTATATTTATTGATGAATTCGAGGGTTGTGCGATGCATTATCTTTAAAAAAAATTTATATAAATATAGTATATATCTATATAACACATGTGTTGTTGCTACATTTTACATTTTTAATGGGTGACTTCTTATTATTTATTTATTTATTTATTTTGTTGTTGTTGAAATAACGAAA
>JAHWFP010074032.1:119347-140656 GCA_023313725.1 Lithobius niger | reverse complement strand
CGTTTTCTACCTTTTTCTCAGGTTGTACGATTGAGCGGGTTTGTAGCGGTTTACTGATTCCATTTCTCGTGTCCTAGGAATAGCTTTCTTTTTTGAGGGTGTGGGCACAACTGGTAGGGGTGTGCCCTCCGGAAAAAAGTAAGGCTTGAGCTGTGAAATGTTGAGAGGGCCGATTTCTCTCCCATCTCGAACGTCACGTAGCATGAATGTTTTTTCGGATTTTTGTGCCGAAATAACAAACGGCCCAGCCCATTTTGGCGCGAGAGCAGAAGTTACTCCCCGTGCCGCATTACTGAGTGTGTGTGTGCGGCGAACGACAAATTGTCCTACTTGTAATGTAAGAGGCCTATGCCGTTTGTCATAGTAGACCTTTTTCTGTGCCCTAGATGCTTTCATAGACTGTTTCGCCAGTTTATACATCTCAGAAAAACGCTGCACGATTTGCATTTGAACCTCTTCCAAGTCGCGTGTTTTTGCGGGGAGCTGTCTCGTCGTTAGTTGAGAAAGCTCGAGACCCCACGGACCAGTCGGGTTTCGTCCGATGTTCAATTCACTGGGTGTAAATTTACTAGATTCGGACACAGAACTTCGCATTGCAAAAGCGAATTCCTGCAAATGTAAATCCCAATCACGGTGCGTTGACGTAAAACACCGTAACATGTGTTTTATTGTCTTATTATGGCGCTCCGTAATGTTCGATTGAGGATGATAAGCCGAGGCATACTGAGTTTTGATTCCCCAGTCTCTCCACAGGCTTTTCCAAATGTTTGCTATGAAACAAGGGCCCGAGTTACTGTAAATACGGTCGAAAAAACCCCATTTTAAGACCACATCTTTGACACATTCCGCCACTTGTTTAGCTTTTGCAGTCCTGAGTGCATACAATTCTGGCCAAGAACTGAATTCGTCAATGACTACCAGTATCCAGCGCCGCCCTCTTGGGGTTGTTGGTAACAATCCCACAAGGTCGACCGAGACACGTTTCCAAGGGGCATTAGGAGGATCCATTGTAGTCAGGAGCCCTGCAGGTTTCGAAGTTTCAGTTTTGCAAGTCTGACACTTCTCACAGCTGCGAACGAACTCTACAATATCCTTCCTTATGCCAATCCATCCCACCAATTCTTGCATCCTTTTCAGAGTTTTGAACACTCCAAAATGGCCGCCCAAAGGTGACGCATGAATTGCAGCAATCGCGTTGTGACGTAGCGACTTCGGTAAAAATGCTTTGTAACATGTATTACCTTCAACCACATCACGAACGTTACGTGAAACATAGGCTTTACATAAGATCCCGTCACGCAGACAGCATCTCCCAGGTTTGGGGCTGTCTCCGTCCGCAGCTAAATGCATTTTAGCTACATTACCTAGCTTGGTAATCTGGCGCGATGACCAAGGGTCACCAACCTTCGCCTTACGGATATCATCCAGACTTGGAAATCCGTTGGGTCTCTCAGTTACCTTTACGCGTTCCACCTTGCAATCTATGTTCAGTATGGGGCCTTTAGATTCGTCCTCATACATCCTAGAGATTGCATCTGCCACCTGGTTTAAGGAACCTTTCTTGTAACGGATTTCAAAATCCATTCCTTGAAGTTCAAGAATCCATCTTGCCAGTCTTCCTGAAGGCTGTTTCAAGGACTTCAAGAACGAGAGAGCACTATGGTCTGTCTCGATCAGAAAAGGAGCGTTTTCTATATAAGGCCGAAATTTCCTGACGGCATACATGACCGCACCCATTTCTTGCTCAGACACGCAATGTTTTTTTTCGCAATCTGTCAGTTTCCTGCCAGCGAATGCTATTGGTACGAGCCCACGTCCTTCGACGTGCTGCGAAATGACCGCTCCAAAACCTGTTCCGGACGAATCTGTGGACATTTCAAAACGTTTGTCCAGGTCTGGTAGTGCTAAAACACAATTTGTTAAACTGTCTTTTAATTGTTGCACTGCGTCTGAGTGTGTTTGTTTCCACTCCCAGACGGCGTCTTTCTTTAACAACTGATAAAGACTTTGTGCTTTGACGTGAAAGTCTCTGATGTAAGCCTTATAGAAGCCCATCATTCCTAAAAAACGTCTAAGCGACTTTAAGTTGCGAGGCTCTGGAAAATCCTTTATCACCTGTACCTTCTCTGGCAAGGGTGACATTTCTTGAGGACGAATTAAGTGCCCAAGATAGGAAATTTCCTTTGCACAAAAGTGTGCCTTTTTTAGATTTACTGTCATGCCAGCTTTTCCTAGCCTCTCCAGTACATCTGCGATGTGTAACAGATGAGATTCGTAATCCATTGAGTAGATTATCAAATCGTCAACGTAGCACATCGTGTGGGAGTACATAGCATCCCCCAGAGCCAGATCCATGACCCTTGAGAATGATGCAGGCCCATTACAGAGCCCATATGGCATTTTTTTAAACTGCCACGCCCCCATATGGCACCGAAAACAGGTGTACTTCTTGCTATCAGCTTCCATTCCGATTTGCAAGAACCCTGATTTCATGTCCAGAACTGTGAACCACTTAGCCTTACCAAGCATTGCAAAAACCTGGCT
Organism: Lithobius niger; assembly: GCA_023313725.1. NCBI lineage: Eukaryota > Metazoa > Arthropoda > Chilopoda > Lithobiomorpha > Lithobiidae > Lithobius > Lithobius niger. The sequence continues at coordinate 138,112 of JAHWFP010074032.1, read as the reverse complement.
AGCATTTGAGGTTGGCTGCGAGTCTTTTACAGTTTTGGCGTTTGCCAATCTGTAATCTATGCAGAAACGTTTAGCCCCCTCCTCACCCTTTTTCGGGGCAAGACAAGGTACAGCTCCCCAAGGTGACACTGAGCGCTCAATGACGTCATGACGAATCCACTCCAGCATTTGTGATTCAATGATTGCTCTAGTCTCCTTGTTTACTGGTCGAAGTGGTAAACGAATTGGTCGTGTTCCCGGTTCCATTTCAATCTTGTGTTCGTAGAGATGTGTGCTGCCTCGTTTAGATGTTAAAACATGTTTATATTTGTTTAAACACCTTCTAAGCTGCTTGCGTTGTGCATTAGAACAGTGAGCTTCTTGGATTTTTTTCTCCAAGATTTCATCATCCTTCACACGTTGCTCTCTCTCCAAACTTACATCAAGTTGCTTTAGTTGTTCAGTTTTCGTCTGCCCAACTTTAGCAAAAGGGATTGTTTCCTGCTCTTCAGAACCAATGCGCCAGCCACCTTGCTTAATGTCTGGTACAAGTCCTGTTTTAGCCATGAAGTCCCTTCCTAGAATTACAGAATCAGCTGCATTTTCCAAGACTAAAAAAGTTTGCTGAGTACTGTAACCACCAGGCCACCTGATAGTCGATCTCATATATCCATCACCTTGGGTTTTTCCGGCCGCCAAGATAAATTGGATACAACAATCCCTGCGCCACTTTACGCCCTTTGCCTGCAAAGTACGTGCTGTAGCGCCAGAAATAATCGTCGAACTGGCACCAGTGTCGATCAAAGCTAAGAATGGTGTGCCTGCCACTTTAACGTTAATTAAAGGTACATTGCCACCCTTAGTTTCCTCGTCTAGACCTTTGAAAAGCTGAACATTTGGTGCAAAAACACGTTTTAGCGTGCCTCTCCAAAGTCCTGCTTTTGCTCGCCAATCTACGTTCTTTCCGGTCGTAACCTTGTTTAACCAGGTTAACGACCGTTTTCCCCGTTTTTTGGCTTTTTCGGACACCTATTTGACCTGTGTCCGGTTTCCTGACAAGTCCAACAAACGCCATCAAAAGGTTTCTGTTCCTTTTGTTTTTGTTTTCCTGTCTCTTTTGTAGCACTAGCCTTTTGTACATTTGCTGCCTTTGGGGCTGCATTTGCACTGCTAGTACCACTGGTATTCTGTACCGTGCCGTACCGACCTGCTCTGTACCCTCTCGGGTCTAAAGCGGCCATTGATACGGGTTCGACGCCATGAAACCCGGTTGCCGGTTGTACGCGCGTTTGGTTCACGCGAAACACCGCCTGACGGATGTCGGGTTGGCTTTCCTGCGCTACTTGTGCGTTGCTCCGCCAAGCCAACCTTGGTTCTACCGACAGGGATGAGTCGGGCGGCGGCCGGTAGGATCTCTGGGCAACCAGTAACCTACTAACCTTCGTTCCTTCTCTCACCAATCCTCGGAGGGTGTCGAACCGTCGACCCTCAAGGTGCTGTCGATAATCAGGGTGCATATTTTTCATTATGTGCCTAATTTTGTCTGAATCAGATGATTTAGGCCACAACCTGTCAAAATACCCACTGATTGCTTAAGCATAACTGGAAAAAGGTTCGTCAGGTGCCTGAGTCCTTAATTCCAATTCTCGTTTTAGGTCGTCTTCAAAATTTGGACCTTCAAATTCCAAATTAAAGTCTTCCACAAACGCTTCCCAAGTCCTAAAAGGTCCGAAAACCCTGAACCATCGTTCGGCCTCACCTTGCATGGCGAGGGGAATGATCGTTCGTAACACGTACGAATCTGCAAGGCCTAATGCACAAACGTACATGTCTAACCGTTGCAAAAATTCACTAGGCGATTTTTCATCGGCATGCCCCGTGTAAACTGGCATGTCGACTTTTGGAGCCTTCACCTGGAAGCCTTAAAAAGGGTTCCGTGCAGAGGTGTGCTCTGAAAAATCGTCGTGACGACCATAGGTTTCACCCCTACTGTCATCTGTGCGGCCAGTCCGACTGTGGGTTACTCTACCCCCAGTGTTTCTTTGCCTTTCTGGCGACTCATCGTATTCATGTTGAGGCTCGCGTCTCCTCCACATGTCTACTTCCGGTTCCTGGTGTACCGGTTGTCGCCAGTTTACACGGTTACCGCACGTAGTCTGATCCACTCTGTCGGGGTTTGCTCCCTGTGGCTCACGGCTACGAGGATTCCGTGCTATTCTGCCTCTCTCAACAGTGCCATTTTCTCGTCTGTTGAGGGCAGAATGGTTGGGGTGACATGCCCTCCTCACGTTCTCGTTCTGGTGAGAGCCAGTTCGAGGTTGTGAGGTGACATTCACACCATCTCGGCTAGCAATAAAACAGTTTTCCAGCTGTCTCATCACATTTTCCCGAAAGTCTTCAGGTGCTGGGCAGTGTTCAGCCCAATTACGAAAATTTGCGTGAAACGTGTCATTTCCACGCGTATTTTCTGCATCTGAACGTTCTAGGATGGGAGGTGACAAGCTTCTTTCTGAGCCCGAAAATTCAGGCGCAAAAAGGTCATCATCATTCCCCCAAGAATCATCCAAATCCTCTCCTAAGTCTTCGACTACGGGTGCATTTCTGCTTTCCCCAGTTCTCGCCCGTTTTCGTGAATTTTCCATGGCAGGATTTTTCACTAATTTAGGCGTAACAAAGAAGGTATTTTTCGCTCAATTACAAGCCGCGAAACTCGTAATTTTCACTGGTTGAAAAAAAAAATTTTAGCGTCCCCGCTGTTTTTTTTTCTCTGCGAAATGCCTCTTCAGTCTGGACCCCTTCTAAGGTTTATATCCACACCTACTGCACTTCAATTTAAGTCTGTTTTGCTTCACAAACCTAAATTCTTAAGATACTAGCCAAAATGCTTTCAAAATAATGAGGACTCAGTTAGCTCACTACTGATCAATTTGACTTTCTCCCGTAGCTTCAAAAGTGTGCTCCTTCACTTTTTCCACTCTTACAAATATCTGTGTAGCGTTTTTATTTCACTACTCAGTGTTTTGTGTACTATCTTTATTTACTTTTCAGTAAAATGGTGACTTTATTCGAGCCGTCCTTTACCATTAGGAAAGAATAAAGTGCGGTTTTTCGTAAATCTCGTAGAGTCTACAAATTACCTCCCATTTTAACGTTAATTACTTTCGTAAGAAACGGGGTTATCTTCCTGTCACAAACCGGACGGTTAAATGACTTGGAAAATCGACGTTTTAGGGTTGTCCACGCACGCGGCCACAGGCTGGATCCTAAATCGTCCCCTTGTCCTAAAATTCCTTGCAACGAGTTTTTATCCTCACTGCAAAGTTATTCACGACCGTTTTACTTTAATTTCTGTGCTGAAAGAAAAGTGGGTTGCATTTTAATTCGCAAATCCAATGTGCTTCGGATCCGTGAAAAAATTCTGACTATTGTAGGTACGATCTACAAACTGTCCCCAAAATTGGTTGCTGTATGCCAGAGCTTCTGAGTTTCTAGCATATAACTTCCAATATTTTCGCTTTATTATTTTTTCTCCCGACTAGGTAAGAAAAAATTTGCAAAAATCATCCGCTCACGATTTTTGTATTCATGCTTTTTCCATCCCGAAGGTTTGGAAACATGAACTTGCCTATCCCGAAGGTTTAGGTTCAAATCACGGCAGGCCCCCAAAATATGTGACGTACTCAGGGAGTAGACGATTGAAATCAAGAATAATCTTAAAGCCAATTTACTCCTCACTGCATAGCTAGGGGTCTATGCACTGAGAACACATATTAGGCATAAAACACAAGTTTAGGAGCTTGGTCTTATCCTTAGCTGAGTCCAGGGAGACAACCTTTCGAGTTGCCTGCCCCACACCAAGTGGCTTCCCATGGTCCAGACCCTCGTATTTATGCGTGGGCCAGAACAATAGAAGTCGCCTGAGGCATTACGTTGCGTAACCGCTAACAGGTTGGAGCCGGCTCTAACTGGTTTTGAACAATAGAGTAGCCTCGTTCCCGGCTGTTGGCGTTCGGCCAAGTTCCGGTGTAGACGGAAGTTGACAGGATGCCAAGCAGCTCATGTAACTGCAAGGTGCACCGTGTGCGTTCACACAAGGTGCGCCCTGCTATTCATAAATAGCGTGTTACATGAGCTGAACGTTGTATTATGCAAGGTCAAAATCGTGGCAAATAGTGTATTACCACAAAGGGTAATAAACTTGAAGCTATTTCTTGAAGCTATTTCTTAGCAGTTCTTTTAGGTGAAAACCCGTTAAGTGTAAATTGTGCGATGCTACGTTTTTCCCAAATACATTCTTTCTGCTCACACCATTGAACTAACACAAGCAGCATTCCTCCAACGAAAGTTTACCATTCCTGACGTCACTTAGTTTTCTAGTGTCTGCTTAATTATATTGAAGTTGGTTCTACTTGTAGGTTGGTTATTTCGGTCTTTTAAAGAAAGCAAATTGTTCCGACTATAACGTGGAAGTGACTAGTGAGGACCCAGATCGCCTTCAATATGCAGGATGTGACCGAGCTTCCACGCAGTTTCCTACAAAAATAAGTCAGAAAAAACACATAATGTGTATACAAAATCCGGAAAATGAATGGTATTGCACAGATTGCAAATAGTGTATTACCACAAAGGGTGATAAACTTGAAGCTATTTTAGTGTCACTACAAAACCTTACCTCTGAAGTTAAAGCAACAAACCACCTCGTCCAACCAAACTCTATTAGATTAGACGACCATGAATTACAGATCCAAAACATGACAGCCAAAGTCGAGAATCTGTCACTACCTACTACTACACCACCTCAATTCAACCCAGATGATACTTTGATGAATTTAAAGATCATCTAAATAGGGAAAATAACCTAATTATCTTTAACCTAAAGGATGATGCTGCTGTAGACCAAACAGCTTTTACCTTTAGGATCTCTTTAACGCGCTCAAGATAGAACCCACAGAGAATATTACATTTTTTCGCCTGGGAAGATATGTGGCAGGTAAAAACCGTCTATTAAAGATAGTCCTGAAGACTGCTAAAGAGAAACTTAATATCTTTAAAAATGCTAAACTCCTCAGACAAACTACTGGCGTTCCTGATGTTTTCTTTGACAATACTTAATCCATTCACAGCAGTTGTATCACAAACAACTGAGAGCAATAGCTGAACAAAGTGTGGGAATATTTTCTCCAAATTCCTTTGTTTTGTAATTTCAAGGGTTCACTGCAGACTTGTTGAATTCAAACTTCTTTACTTCCTCCTTAGACATAACGCAATTTACAAAAAATTAACATTTAACAATCCGCACATGAATCGAGAAATTGTCCAACAAGACAGTTCGTGCATAGAGTTCTGTCCTTGTTGCGTTCTTGTTGGGAAAGACCTCTTTTCGCGCCAAACCATCTTCATTATAAGGGCTAGTTCTCGCTACAAAATATGGAAACACTTTCGACAAGGAACGCACGTGTCTCGCACGTGGAACAATAACCAAAAACCCGGCATTCGAAAGTTGGCCAATGTTTCTTTTCATCGTTCGAGTAGAACACCATAATTAGCTCTAATTATAGTCATTAGGTAATTACGGTCAAGTCAGCAAGCAAGAGATGGCAACTTTACAGTTTGTATCATTTCGGAACATTTGGCACCCCGTGGGGAGCATGCTTGTCGTATTGCTGAATCGCTGTTTTCTTGCTACCCTCCCCCTACTGGTATAGTGGTTACGTTTGGTCCTTGCTGGAACCTGTGCTGCTGCCTCTCAATTGGCCTTGTTTGAGCTGTTGTCATTTTGAAATCTTTATTTTATTAATTTAGTAAATATCGTGCAGAATTTATTTCTGATTACCCAGCATATTTACCAACTGGGCTAATTAACTAATTTTGATGTTGTAGTTTGTGTTTATTGTTATTTTTATAAAATTGTGTTTCATGAGCGGCTTATGCAAATCATCTCCACTGAAAAAAAAGTGAACGTCGCTCATGTGACAGGATGAATCGACGGAGTGCAATTGTGAGAGTAGTTGCCATGTGGGATCATTGGTTTTGCATCCCGTTTAAAAGCTCACCCTAGCCATTTTCAATGGATGCCCACACTGGAACAGGGAATGCTTAGATTCGAGTGGAATTCGAGCCAGATTCGTTTACCAACGCTGAGGGTCAAACGTTCGTGGGACCAAGCATAATTCCGGGAGTTCATTTGGCCAATGAAGGGCTGGATCATGAAAGGGACTAAACGTAAAAGCTGAATATTCCACTCATTTTTCCATTCCTGCCTTATCATGATAAATGTTTTTTTTTTTAAATATACGGCGTTACGAAGAGAGGCTTGTGTTGGAGCGTTTAATTAGCGGTGTGCATGGCATGCAATAAGGAGCGTTTGAAACGAAGTTCCACTTAAAACAACTGAGTCGTTATTGAAGCCTGTCCGTCCGAGTGCCTTTGGTTTAAAGTGTGTGGGGCATCCTTGCAAAAGGATGCAAAGACGGTCAATGGGCTTTATTTGAATGTGCGACTAATTCCTGTTCTTTCTCCCGTTTAATACATGAGTCATTTTACATCGCTTCCAAAGATTGCAAGTGTGGTCTCCATAGCCTATGTGGATTTCAGCGAAAGCGGCGTCGAAGCAAACGATTGAAGGGGCCATTGTATGAATTTACCACTTGCCTCCATACACTTACCACTTACCACTAGCCAGACCATAGTTACTCGATCAAGGCAAACGGTGTCTTCAATAATGTTGAAGATCACATGTGTGGAGTCAAGATGAAATCCAAACTGTTCAATAATTGTACTCCGGTGGTTTTTTTTAACAGGGATAATTTTTAATCCGTTGATGTTATTTGTTTGTATAGAGTTTAAGATTTAATAAATGTGAACAATTTTGTAGTAAGGTGTTGTCCGCATATGGTTTTCACTTGCAGAGTTTGCTTTTGAATGTTCTGAGGGTTGAGTAAGGGTGAACGAAAGGTAAGGGTTGAAACTTTAAATTGTTTGGAGCGTTCTAATTCCTAGAGCTGTCAACCATCATAACTTTGCTCCTTTCCTCCACTGAATGAAACCCAGGCCACCCCGCCCCCCCCCCCCGCCCCCTCCGCAGGCTAACTACTAAGTCGTTTCCGTTCAACCATCAGGGGATAAGTGAGGATCATGCACCCCTAGACCGTAAACAGAAGCTAGTGAAGGAGTAGTGAAGCCAGTCACCAGAGGTGTTATGTGAATCCCCCCCTACCCCTTTTGGCTTTAATTTTCCCATAAAAGGTCAAATGGAATGAATGTTGGTGTTCGAAATAGCAAAATTGTAAACCTACAACCTTATCCTGAAACTAGCTATCCAGTCATGAATACTCTTCCGTCGCAAAATCCATTAGTGCTAACCCCTTCATTTCTAACGCTGAGCAAAGTCAACAGCGCATTTTAGGTAAGTCAAGTCTACCTGCCAAACACCCCTCCTTCGATTAGTTCACAGCAAACTGCATCTATTGTTTCCAATCAAAACTTAGCAAGCTCCTTTTAGGAGCCTCCCCCTCCCACACAGCACCATTCACACCAGCACCTCGCCTTAAAAGAAGCCAGAGCAGATCAATGAACAAATAAATGTGATTTGCACAAATGTGCAATCATTGTGCAATACATTTTCATCTGTAAAGACCTTAACCGCATTGCACTGTCCACATACTCTGATGTTTATTAAAAGTTGGTTTAGGCCAAACATTACCACCGATGACATTACTGGTTATTATCTATTATGTTGATAAATCAACCAAATGATTTGACCACCCAGCTGGAGGTACTGCGGTTTTCGTAAGTAACAATATTAAAGCGACTAGGATCGACATTAGTCCAAATTTTGAAACCTGCACTTCATGGTTTAAAATGGAATTGGATTCTTTTGCTTACATCCAGTGGCGTAGCAATAAGCCCTGCAGGCCCTGCACCGCAGGGCCCACCATGAGGCTAGGGGCCCCTTCGACAGACCCCCCCACCATGTAGTATACATGAAACGGCTGTACTCCTGTTTCTAACGCTCCCTATTGCTGTGGCATTGCTGAAAAAAAAACATTTCTCTAAACTGCGCATTCAATCTTATTTCCGATCTGTGATGAGCCAGAGCAGGTTAAGTGGGTTGAGAGAGTATTGGCCAAAAAATTAATAGCACGATAGAAGGATTTTCCACAAGGTAAAAGGTAGATCTAGGCTTAAGAGTAAATTGTTTCATTTTTGTGATTGATGATGTAGGCCACTGAAATTAATATTTTTTTTGGGGGGTGGGGGGGTGGGGAGGGGGATACCATCGAAATCAGGGAAAAATATTTTTTTGGGGGGAGGGGTGCAGTTATTACCAAAATTTAGGCATATTTAATTTAAGACATTGGGGGAGGGGCAGCCAACATCTTGCAGGGGGGGGGGCCCTCAAGCACCTATGGCACCCTTGCACCTTAAATTGGGACCTAGGTACTGTCGACATGAATGCATTGCCTTTTTTTTTAAACAGTTCAGCAGTTAAACTTAACTCAACACGTGCTTTACCCTACCAGAGAAAATTCAATTTTAGACCTGGTATGTTCTTCAGATCCATCCATTATTAGCCCAATTGAACACTCATTGGCAAACTTAACCATGATATTCTCAAATTCGACATTGTATGTAATAGTTATTGGTTAAAAACTATTGGTTATCGATTTTTAAACCCCGGCTGCGATGATTTGGCCGCAAGACATGCAAATATGTCGAGGGGGCGAAGCCCCCGAGACGATTTGCATGTCGAGCGGCCAAATCATCGCAGCCGGGGTTTAAAAATCGATAACCAATAGTTCTTTTATTAAATAACATATTTATATCAAGGTTGGGACGTCAAGCTAACTCGTATTTAATTAAAACGTGTTTGTGTTTTGTGAAAAAAAGTGAAGGTCCTAGAAGGTCATTCCATTTTAGTTTACTGAGGGTGGAGTGGTTGATAGAACGACGAATCGTTTGCGTCCGTTTGTGGGGGAGTGGGCAGGAATGATAGCAGGAATTGTTTCGCCGTATTTCACGCTAGCCAGGTCGCTTTTGTTTTCGAAGCTTTTCGGAGTGATAGAACTTCGATAAAAGGCTGCAGGGATAGAATGACATTCTAGGAAGGTATGTAATTCATTTTGAGCGTTTGTAGTTTGAGAATTGTTTAAAAACTAGGTAATAGGGTAGCGTTATGAATGAAGGTCATTGCATTTTAGTTTGCGGAGGGAGGGGGAGGGGGGAGTTAACGCAGCGTGAATGGCTTAGATATTGGCCAGACGTATAAGAGTTTGCAGGGATGGGATTTCATTCCTTTTAAGTAATTAAGCTTTGTGCGCTTTTATTGCGTTGCGTTTTTTTTTTTTTTCACCATGTATTTGGTCGTTGGTGTGTGTTCCCGGTCGCGTGATCCGGCAGTGTCAAAAGTGTGGGTTTATGGCAAAAGTGTTGGTTATCGGCAAAAGTGTGAGGTAACTTGATAACCCACACTTTTTGCGATGACGCACACTTCCGGTGTTGGTTAACGGGATTTAACCAACGGAAATTTAGCATGGCGTTGAGTTAGCGTGACGTCACAGCCGTGGTATAAATACACTTAAACCAACAACTAACACCTTAAAAAAATAAACCTTAATAAAATGCGTCAACACCTTACAGACGGATTCACTTAATCCAATTCCTAAGTCGTGGCCAGTTTTGTTAAACAAAATCACTCTTGCTAACAATTATGCCATCTACCAGGTAACATTCAAAGCCACAAACAAACCTGATTGGATGTCAGTAAAGACATTAGAAGTACATTCTAACACAGGCAAACTTTGGTCAGCCTGTAGACGTACAGGTAACACTAACATTTTAAAAGATTACAACATTCTCGACAAGGAAGTCCAAGTTGCTTTGAAATCCGAAAAAAACTCAATTCGAATACACTCTGGCAACAGAATCAAACATATCGTCAAAAAATTTCTTTAAATATGCTAAATCTAAACAGATCTCTAAGCCAAAAATTGGTCCTTTTGTTACCCCGAACGGTATACTAACTTATGATCCTGAAGAAATGGCACACTACTGGGGATCTCATTCTCCCAAAATTTTTCACAATCTATGATTAATCTACTGCAAATACAAAAACTACATTTATGCATCCTACCATTCATTTTCACCGACAAAAAACTCCTCAATGCCTTCTCAAGGTTTAAAACAGCATGCTTGTTCAAGCCCTGTCGTAATTAGTGCCGATGCTCTTATCTTCAGTAAACACATCTTAGTACCACAACTAACGCCCATTTATAATAATATGTTGTTGTCCTGCTTTGTGCCACCGATTTGGAAAAAATGCCTTCATCACACCCATTTTCAAAAAAAGGAGAACACTCGAACCCACTCAACTATAGGCCAATCAGTAATCAGTATCACCTGTCATCTAGGTCAATTGTTCGAAATAGGTTTGTCACAACACATAACCAAATTTGTAACAGAACAATAGTTACTTAATAATGATCAACATGGATTTCGTGCAAATTTTCCCATCATCACCAATCTCTTAGCTTTTTTACAACGATCTTTTTTACAACATGGATCAAAGTATACCGATCGATGTTGTTTACTTCGACATGGTAACAAAGCGGTTATGGTGGTCAATTTACATGGAATTTTTTTACGTTAATTTTGCATCCGTGTCATACGCGTGGTCATCAATACAGAATTCCACGTCCAAAGTTACGCACGTCACAAACACTCGGTTTCTTTTCGTACCGTATGATCCGAATTTGGAATAACCTGCCTGTTGAGGTGGTTGAGGTCTCGACGGTTGATTCTTTTAAAAAACAAGTTGGATTCACATTTCTCAAACTCCCATCAACAATTCCGTAATTAAATCCACACAAAAATTCACGTCTTTCATGTAAACTCACAAATGCAGATTTCACATTTAGATTTGGTGGAGAGTGTACAAGTAAAGGTTACCGTTTGTTACCATGTGTGAAAATGGCTGGAGTGTGATCTAAAGTGAACTGTGTGAGTAAACGTAATCATAAGCCAATTTATTTATTGTTGAAGGTGGGACAATGTTCCATAAATTTAACTTATTACACCATCACTGTTTGTATTGTTCACTTGGTCCCCAGCAACTTGATTTAACTATATACATACCGTGAGCGTTACTCGTTTTTTTTAATCTTTTTTTTTTTCTTGTTTGATCTCATTTTTGCTACACAGCCAATTGGAACTACAGTAAACAGATAACAAACAACAAACGGGAAAACTTCCCTTGCTACACGAGGAGACCAGAAACAACGTATCAAAACACGAAGCTTTTATATCAAACAAACAAACGTAGTAGCCGGGATTGCAGTGAAAACCAGTGTATGTCCATAGAGCAGTGACATTTGCGCCATATTGGCTCCAAGTATGGGTTTTGGAGGCATAACTACAAGGTGCACTATATAAATATGGAGGGAAAAACAACGGAAAAGCGGATTTCTTAGGCTTAAAATAACGTTGTTTTCTCCAACAACAAAAATCGTGTGTTTTAGGTCTAAGAAATCACTCTTCACAACATCGGCTTCAGTATGACGCCCTTCTGTTTCTCTCTGCAGTGCCCCTTGCAGCTAACCCATTAAGGCTCCACCATAGAGTTATATACAATTATACTACGTCGTGTCACTGCTCTATAGACGAAAAAGCATCCACCTACAAAAATAGACGTTGTGATTCACACCGTATGTCACAACACCTATTTGTCTCCTGTTTCACAACATGTTGTAGTCACATCATTTCTACGGCCGTGTCAATATGGCTCAGCGGTAGAACCACGGTCTTTGGTTTCAAAGGTAGTGGGTTCGACTCCCCGGTTAGGCAGTCTGACATATAAGTCTAAAAGGCAATGTAAATAGGTTTGCGTCTGTATTTATTTAACCCTTCTGCACCGTTTGGCTTTTCGTTCTGTTTAACTCAACTAACTTTGCGTTGTTATTTTGAAAAGTTGGTGGGAAGGGTTATAGCCGATTAGTCACTCTACAAGCCCACAGTTCAAATGAGGATGACGAGCCAAGAAGCTGACGGCATTGTCCGGACAGACCGAATGAACGGGGATTTCAATGCATAGAATTTCGTGTTAAATCACCACTTTGAGACGCAACTATGCATTTGTTATGGTATTCGGATTGCTTGGGTATTTTTATTAATTCGTCCCTTACGGTCAGAAAGAATTAAGAGGAAGGCAAACATTCACTGATTTTGCTGGTTTAACTACACATCAGTAACTTAGCCAAAGAGTTGTGAGCATCAGTCTATAGCCAAACTTGAAGCTTTTGTACAGGTTCAGCTCACCAACGTGGTTACCATACTGAATTTCGGCTTTCCACAGAAACTGTTAAACAACGGTTCTTAAAACAAAATAAAATTTAAAAAAGATTTTTCGCATTATTTAGACGCAGCCTAAAGCCGGCTGTAGAGTGATTGCAATTTTGCCTGTAAAACTAAAGGGCTGCAAAGTTTTTGTTTGGCACAGTTAAAGTATTACTAAAAATCTACTGAATAATAAAATCCAGACACAATTTGAGTGTACCAAACTGGGATATGAACACAGTTTATCGACAGTATACGGGTATCGCAGGTAGCTGCAGGCAATGGGTCGTCAGATTCGATAGGCGTCTTGGTCCCGGCTGTACATCTCTGGCTTCTTACAGACCCGGATTCGATCCTAGCGAAAGGAAGTGTATATGTACGGCTTTTTCTCCGGTTGTTTCCCGCCCGTTGCACTCCGGTTTCCTCCCTCTTGCGGCAAAAAACAACTGTTCCCCTGATGGCAGTAAAACCTTCCACTTAACATCTGCCCCTTTGGGCCCTTTAATTTGGACGACAACGTCTATAATTATTATTATTATTATTTTCATCCAAAAGATTAAAAATATCTCAAATATGGGCTATAACAATATATTTAAACATTAAAAGTTATCCTTCACGTATTTTGTTAAGCAGAGCATTTACTCTTAATTATATTTGTGACGTCATTCAGTGCCTTAGGTGTTTTAGGCGTTGTGTGGCTTACAACACCTATAGAAGTTGCGGTTTACGACATATTCTGTTCCGTAGACATTTAGATACGTATCATCTACAGATATTCGTTCTTGGCAGACTGATTTTAGACGTTGCGTATGTAGACGTTGCACTTTACAACTCCCAAAACCTCATTATAAGACCCAGAGTCCTTACGAGTTTTAGGATTATGTAGGTGTTGTAACTCACAACGCCATTTTTTGCAGTCGTCGTGTGGCCACGAATCGAACTTGGCTCTTCCGATAATATGTCGACAGTCACGTGGCATCTTGCCAAATGGCTAGATTATTGTATGCCTCATTGTTGATATATGTGCACTCATTTTCAATGGATATCAAACCACAATTCCAGTCCAGTAGAACTCTGTGTACAGAACGCTCTTTTAGGTTACGGTTTACGCATTTCGTACACTCTCATTCAACGAGTCAAACCACACACAAAAAAATTGTATTCCGTTTCGGATAACGGTTCAGCTCAGGATAGTGTACTTCGAAATTGTGGTTCGGTTCAAGCTAGTTTTCAATTATTGTTTTTTTTTTATTCATTCATAGGCTAACGTGATAGCTGGAATTAATATAATACAAATTTTCTTAGAAAATTTAAAAACTGCGTAATTAAATGTACATACCTGACTGCAGTATGCTGAATACAGCTAGTTACCTGAGAAATTAAACCGTGTTCCTTGCTTAGGGCGCGTTTACGCTAGAAGGCCTTCTCGCTCGCTGAAAGCTATTTGCTAGTCAACCGTTATTTATTTATGATTAGTTTCCCGTTGCTACTAAATGAATGCGGTAATAGATAACAAATTGTATGTATTATAAATAACAACACGGATAAAGAACAAAGTGCTAAAGTAATTTTAAACATTGCTACAAGATTGTTCTCATTTCACGCTATTTCCGAAATTTGCTATTCTCTCTCAGAAGTACAGCTTCTCGCAATGATCAAACGTCGGTAGAATAAATAGCTTCTCGTAGCGAGAATTCAAAATCCAATATGGCGTCCATTTCGTGGCTATCGAATCGAAGACAAACCATCGAATGCCGGCATACAAAAAACATTCCGACGTCTTTTACTGCAGTAAAAATTGTTTTCTTGTTGTCATAAATCGACGCTCAAATGTTGCAAGCATCGTACGCCGTGTCACGAGGAGAAGATTTGCGTCTGCGTCGCTGCCATGGTTACTAATACGCATAGACAACTCGAAAGCCGCATACTCCGGTAAAGGCGAGAAGCATCCATCGGATTTAGTATTAATCAAGTAAAAGCTAGTGAGCGAGAAAACTGTCGTTGCGTAAACGAGCCCTTACAGCTGCCGTGCAAAGTTATCTTGCCCCTTTTGTCCTTGTTGACAAATGCTTCTTGAACCGCAAAGTGAACTGCAGTATTTTTTTTTCGGTTTGGTACAAGTTCGGGTTGTGACAGGAGTCAGTTTGCGGTTTGACCCTATTCGGGTATTACGGGGTTGTTTTTTCTGTCTTTCAACGGTTTCCGGTTCTGGTTCAGTTCCAGCTCGGTTCCGGTTCTACTCCCTGCTCACAATATGATCTTTGTTGAATGGATCAATCTCTTCTACCGCAACAGTCCCTCCCAACTACCTCACTACACAACACTGCCAACTTTGGTACATACTTATTTTATCGATACTTTAGTTTATAAAACAACTCTTTGTTTGTACCAAACGGTGCTGTTTTCTTCCTTGTCATTCTTAAGCGATTCCTTTAGAGCCCGATTCGATTCCAAATCCTTTAGCATTTGTTTGTTTTACTTCTCTTGTTGTGTCCTTTTGCGAAGACTTGTCTGCTAGGTTCTCCTACTGAATCCAGAACTATATTGATTTCCGGTTTCTGGTCTTTGTGGGTCCGTGTGGCGCCACGCAGCCCAATTCTCCAAAGACTCCTGCGCCCAAACTGGTCAGAGCCAACGAGAGAGAGCGAGGGAATGTCCAAGGAACACGTTTTCGCTTGGACGTCTTCCGAATAGAAGGAAAGTAATCACCAGTACGAACGAAAAACATCAATGGCCGCCTCAACGAATTGCTTTTTTATTCATAGCCAAAGACAATTTAACTATTCGTAATCCTCAGCAGATGGTGTCTAACCAAGACAGATGAGGACTGTACTGTAATAGCGTGGCTTTGATGAAAAATGTGCTAGGGAAATAGCTCCGATTCGTAATTTTTCAGGTCCCAACCCTCACATTATAGTCCATCTTATGCTACAAGGAAGAGGCTGCTATAGATCATGACTTCTTTCTTCTGAAAAGCCTAAGTGAACAAAGAGGATACCGTAATGTTGTTTATTGCTCGATCTCACATCTATACCCATGCACGGCTCATAGTTACATTCAAACATTACTTCCGTTGGCATTGACGTATTCGGCGGAAAAAGAATTACATGAATTACCAATTATTCCTAATCAGGAAGAGAACGAATGATACATGAATCGGCAAGGAGATCTCACCAATCGATGTAGATAACAGTGCAAAGGTACATAGTGCACCAACAACTAGGGCACGTTTATCCACTATTAACAAATGATACATCGCATCTGTCCTGATAGACAACTAACTACCACTGTTACAATACAGAATACCACAAGTAATTATGTTTGGGGCCCATGTCCTTGGCCGCCCAGGCCTCAAACCGTGCGACCATGAAATTACCAACAAAATGTATCACACCAAGTGCTATAAACGGTATTTTATCTACAGAAGACAGTAACATACCGACAAAATGATCCTAATTGGGGCGGTATTGCGCTCCCCTAGCTTACACGTGTTTGCGGCCAACTATGACAAGATAAATGAATTGTTAATGCAGGAAATAAAATGTGATAAAGGGAAAAACGTTCTAAGTTTTGGATCGAAATAGTTACTGATAACAGTAGTAGGCAAAATATCTGTCGGGAATGAACACAATCCAACATGGCCACCAAATAGGCCGAAATATTACACACTTAACATAACAATGGCAGTGTACAGTTTCTTATTGCAGTTCTACATTGTTGAATTTTTAAATCTGATTCGACTGTAAAGTCACTTCGAGAGATGCCGGCATCCTAACTAACTTGAGGAGAAAATGTTAGGAAAGAGACTTTGCCAATTAGATGTTTTGGGTATCTGTTTATATCGGAATCTGTTCACACCATTCATGGTAAAAGACTTTTGACGACACAGGTAGAAGCCTACCAACACTCAGCACAGCTCTGGGATTCACCGGCGCCATGTTCTCACGGATGGGTGCACGTCAATTCGTAAAGAAGCAGCTCTGGGAATCGACGATAATAGTAAACATATTTCTTTTCGTACATTCGTTGTCTCCTATCAGCTATACATACTGACAGGATTACGTTCCCTGCGATTCTTCCACGCACATTAGGCCTATACACAGACGGAATGGAACTAAATCAAATTCAATTTGAGGATGAGAAAAACTGGAAACGAGGCACACATTAAAAACTGAGCAGTCAGTGGTAATTTCCAAGTAGGTTCGGGACTGGGGGAGGAGAACTGTGCCAAACTCGTG
This sequence comes from Lithobius niger, assembly GCA_023313725.1. NCBI lineage: Eukaryota > Metazoa > Arthropoda > Chilopoda > Lithobiomorpha > Lithobiidae > Lithobius > Lithobius niger. Next base: position 121,565 of record JAHWFP010074032.1, on the reverse strand, counting down.
TAGGTTCTGGTTTACTTGACGTACCTACCAGTGTGCCTGCCCACCCAAGTTAAAAGGTGCTTGTCCCTGCCTCTAAGACATCAGTATTCCACTAACATTTAAAAGAAGTTCCAGCTTTGTAAGCCTTAAAAAACACTTAATGCAGTAAAGGAACAGATACAAGAAAAACGTCAAAATACCAGGGGCACCTGGTCGATTTTGATTTCTATTGCCTAACTGTAAATATGCATTACCTGCAATTTCTCATATTTCCTGTCCTAATACTATCTCCCTTAGAGGAAACTCGTTGGCTTCCCTGCCAGCTCGGTAGCTTATCATCTCTGCATATGTGACGCAGTCCTCCTAGGTAAGCATTGCTAGAGACCTTGAGTCATCTTTCGTACCTCTCAATTGTTATTACGGCAAATCAAGATGGGAGGCAGGGCGAGTATAGGTAATGCATTTTGTCGGTTAGGCAACAGAAACCAAAATCGACGAGGTGCCCTGACATTTTGATGTTTCTATCCAATTTCTAGCATTGCAGTAGACCTCGTCACCGATGGTGGCAGGAGCAAAGTAACAGGTGCCATAGTTACGAGCTGGCTGCTCCAGAATCTATGGACTCTAAGAACCTGAAGCGATGGGAGTATAGGAGTAGGATTGGACTGAACGAGATCTCCCATGGGTCCAGGCGAACGTCAGATGAGGGCATCGTCCATTGTCAAACTGCAGTTTCCTAACACCTCCTGTATTCCTCGGGCGGGTTCAGGAAGGAAAGAAAAGAGATAAAAGAGAGTTTATCCAAAGGTAGAATGACACAACGACCATGTGATAATGATTTGGGATTTAGAAGGGATATAGGTCCAGAGACCTGTAGGGACGCGTACAGGTTCGGAGGGGCGAAGGTGCAACAGACGTAACCAAAATGTGGAAAGCTGAAGTACCTTCAGTCTCAGATGCGACTGGATGTTGGAGTCTGAAGATCAGCAGGACGAAAACTTGACTGTCATCGTGGAAGAGGCAAACGTGTTTCCTGAACGACGAATGCGTAGGACATGAAGATCAGCAGAATCAACAACTTGATGGTCACTGGGAAAAAAACGAACTCGTTTCTTGAAAGCAGAACGACGAAGCAGTAGGACATGAAGATCAGCAATACGAACCAGACGACTGCCATCTGGAAGAGACGAAAGTGTTTCTTGAAAGCAGAACGAAATGTAGAAAATAAGGAAAGTTGAGAAAATGTGTCGAAAGGATGAATCTCTTGCGAACGAGACATCAAGGTGGTGATGGAAGTCAAAATGTGACCCATCGAACAGTAGAACGCATGTTTGGTGAAGCTTCGTGAGTCCACATAGTGAAAGGGCAGAGGACAACGAATAGTCCGGGAGAGCTAAAAGGAGGGAGGGGGGATAAACGTCGTCTGATCACACCAGGGGACAAGAACGAGAACACATTGTACATCATAGAAAAGTGGAGCATGGAAAGAACCAAAACCAGCAGAACCTAGAATGAGAATGGCTATGTTGGAGGAGCCAGAGCGTCGGATTCAGGTACTTTCTTCCTTTGGATTTTTACCTTTGGATTTTATATCTTCAGAATTTTCTTTATTTGGTTTTATTTTTATGGATTTCCTTTGCCGTTTAGCCACGTAACGGACTGGTTCACAGTCTTCGGCACAAAATACTACTTGCGCCAGACAGGACAAAACATGCAAGCATACAAAAAACATGTTCCAACTTTGTGATTGAGCCTCTATGGATTGGATAGCCAGAACGTTTTTTTTTTTTCAAATAGAAAAACAATTCTATGTGATGGGAAAATAAAACCTTTATCTCATGGAGAGAAATTTCTATCTGATGGGTAAAATTCTACGTGACGTATGCACACGTTTTCTATGCTCATTTCGACCTAATGGGTTTTCGGTCTGATGCGAGGTCAGCGAATCTTCATTTTTGTGTGGGCTTGGATTTTGTTTGTACTTTGTTTGGGGGAAGGGGGGGGGGGAGTTTTTTTTTGTGTTTTTGCATTGTTTTGTTTTATCTCACAACACAAACAACAAATCCTGAACAAAACCTAAAGAAATTTCAGGTAGATAATAAGGTTTCTGGCAAGCCCACTTCTGATACTGATACGTCACTTGATATACGAAGAGTTTGCGGTGTGTAGAGCTGGCAGGGAGAGTTGTGGGGGGGGGGGGAGCTGCTTTTTTTCACTTGAATGTGGGGAAGGGGAGGAA
>JAHWFP010074032.1:97536-119247 GCA_023313725.1 Lithobius niger | reverse complement strand
GGAACGGGGGGCCTTGGATCGGGGAGCGGGGCATCGAAACGTTGTGGACCATACTGTGTCTTTCCATTTCACCGAAAGTTCAGCCCTAATTAAAATTAGGCGAAAAGGGAATTCCCGTTTCGCCGAAACCCATTTCGCAGAATCAAAATACTCTATAAAAATGTAATATTGCTGAAGTTAAAGAAGCATTCCTAACTGGAAGGACTTTGTAATTAGCTGCAGTTTCTGATGAGCGAGGTACGTAATTTGATTTGAAAATAAATATTTTCCAAAACAGGAGTCGGCGAAACGGGAGACACTGATTAAAATTCGGCGAAACGGCTATCCGATCACACATTTGAACCACCCCCCCCCCTACCCTTTCGGAAATATTGACTAGTCCCTGAAACCAGGGAGAATGAACTACAGAGCAAAATATCGCAGGAAAAATGAGAACGGAAATAAAAATGCGAAGAAAAAAGGACAAATAAAACCATATCGTCTAAAAGGGATCGTAAAAGCCACTCACGCAAAAAGAGCCACGAGAATTGTGTAATTGATATATGAGACTACTACTCTCCCATTTTTTGATTCGTAGAACATCCTGCCTCATACTAACTTTTTCGTTCTAATCCGATTACACTACACTACCTGTGTTACAAATGCTAGACATATATTTTTGTCGATTTATAATTTGTTGATGTATATTAGTTTGGGTGCAGTATTGGAGCAATGGAGCGCAATCTAAGTCAATATTTGGAAGCACAACGACGTGTAACTGCAATACTAAGGACAGTTTTACGTCGACCGCGTGTGAAACGTCATTTTGCTCAGATTTCCGAACGCACGGATCTGACGAGCGTTGGAACTGGTATCCAGCCCTTCTTTGTCAACATGCCTCGTCACATTTAACACCCGTTCTGCGTTCGAATCCGATTAGAGTAGGTATGATTTTTTTTCAAACAACGCCTGTATATTATGGTATTTTGTTGTTTAATTTTAAATTAGTAACACTTTTTAATGAGGAAAAGGATTTAATTCCTAGATATTGGACGGCAATCACGTTTACAGATTTTATTTATCTTTCAATCAGCCAACCTTAAAATATTGCTCCAAAGTGCAAAAATATATTTTATATATTTTTGGCTCCACACTTCTCTAGACAAGACGATTATCTTTCATTAGAAACAAGATTGACACTATTCCGTTGGAAAATAACTGAGAAAAAGTGGAAATAAGATCGTAACTGAAATACGTTGTAGACGCTAACGCCATCTAGTAGTCAGAATTGAGATAACCAAAGGACTTGCACTCCCTCGTAAGTAACCGTTTTTGCAGATGGAGGCAGTAAACTTTGCGTATATCGAAAAGATATATGGCTGAAACTTTATTGCTGTACTTGTGCCACTTACCCCAGCATGCATGCTGAGTTTTGCAGTGATCAAAGCACTTTTCATTTTTTTCTCTTTTGTCGATTGTACATGGAGAAGCCAACTTCGGGGCAGAAATCCAAGCAACGGTATTTCCAGGGGTCACTCTGGTTGGGGGATACCCTGGAATATCCCAGGAAAACGAGATGCATCTACCCACGAAGTTTCAAGTCGATTATACTAGTAGTCGTGCTCTAACGCTCAAAATATTATTTTCGTTTGACCATCACAACGTTATTTGCCAGTAACACTTGAGAGTCTGGTGTCTGGACTTTTCGTCCCGAACTGCCGGAGGATCTGTTTATTTTCACTGATTTCTTTTTTGAAAACGTCAACAGACTACAGTTCTGATTGCGCATACCTACAAAAGACAGTTATTTTCCGGCAGTTCTGACTGAAGAGGATTCAGAATGGAACACGAAACCGGGTTAGGCTATAGAATGCTCTCGGGGATGAGATGCGTAGATACTGAGTTTGAAGTTCTCAACTATTCCCCACAACACCTTCCTTTCCTTTCCACTCTTCTCTTATTATCGGTACCGTGGGGGTGGTTCTTGAGCAGAATGACAGGGCATCCGAAATCTCCACCACTTCAGCACTCACTGTCGTGTGCAGGTATGCGAAATATGAACTGTAGTCTGTTGACTTTAAAAAAAAAAAGAAATTAGTGAAAATAAAAACCTCCTGCCAGCAGTTCGGGAGGAATAGTCCGGACACCAGCCTCGTAAGTCGGTGTTACTGGCAACGTTGCGTGAGCAAACAAAATTAGTACTTTGAGCGTTAGAGCATGACCACTGGTATAATCGACTTGAAACTAGGTGGGCAAACGTCACTGTTGCTGGTAAATAACAATCTCATGGTGTCTGTTATTATTTTTGATTGGAGAATTATTTCCTAATGTATTTCGCTTGTGAGGATGAATCTTTTGAGATCAGACCACATCAGAGTTCATGACAGCCAATGAAAATGCTGAAATAAACTAAACAATGAGGAAACAGCCAATAAAAACGGCTCAAATTAAATAAAGGGGGTAGCAATGGAAGGGGACAAGCGGCTGACAATGCGAACGGATGTGCCCTGTGACAATCAGTAACGAACGAAATAAGCTAAGAAAATTAGAATAGAATAGAGAACCCGACGGTGCAAGCAAAAGCCAAGAAGCACCCACCCCCCCTCCCCCCCAAACCCACACTCACACACCCAAACCAAGGACCAACCACCAGGAAAAGCCTAAGCAAGAAAACGGTCCAGCCTACTTTTGAAAGCATCAAGCGAGGTGGAAAGAACAACCGAAACAGGAAGGGCATTCCAAGCCTCGACCACGCGTTCTGAGAAAAACCGGTGCCGAACATTACCAGAGGAGACACTTCCACAGAGTTTGAGGGAATGCCCCCTGGTCAAAGTGTGAGAGAGACAAAAAAAGTCGGCTGCCTGGACGTCAATAAGGTGGTTTAAAATTTGGTAAGTGAGGATAAGGTCACCCCGGAGGAACCTGGTTTTGACTGAGGTCAAGTTTAGTTTGCGAAGTCGTTCATCATAAGACAAATTTTTGAGGGGAAGGAACCATTTAGTGAGGCGGCGTTGACAAGTCTCAAGACGGGCGAAGAAAGAAGCATAACAGGGGCGGCCAACCTGAGAGCAGAATTCGAGCGTAGGGCGAAGGAAGGTTTTGTACAGGAGAGCAAACAGCTTAGGTGAGCCAGCAGAGAAAGTTTTAAGAATGTAGTGGGCTTTTTTGAAGACTTTGCCGATGATATAATCAGTATTGGCATGAAATTTCAGGGAAGAATCAACCAAAATGCCCAAGTCCCTATGGGACGTGTTAGTAGAAAGGGTAGTTTTACCAAGGTGATAGCTGCAGTGAGGGTTGTTATGGCCAAAATGCAGCACCACGCATTTGAGAGGATTAAGGGCAAGACAGTTTTTGGTCGACCAGGTTGCAATGGCGTCGATGTCTTGCTGGAGATCTTGGTGAAGAAAAGCGGGAGAGAGAATTTTCAGGTCGTCCGCATAGCTTCTGCTAAAGGATCGGATGACGGAATGGAGGTCGTACAGGAAAAGGTTGAAAAGAAGGGGGCCCAGAACAGACCCCTGGGGGACCCCCGAGGTAACGGGGACTCAGTCACTAGTGGAACCTCTGAGACTAACACGTTGTCGTCTATGAGAAAGATAAGAACTGATCCAAGCAATATGTGTTTTAGGAAAATTCAAAGAGGACAGTTTGTGAAGGAGGATGAAATGGGAGACGGAATCAAAGGCTTTCCGAAAGTCGAAGAAAACAAGATCACATTGCACCCCTTTGTCCAATAAGGTGGTAAGGTGGTTGTAAGTTTCAAGAAGGTTGGATTGGCAGGAGCGGCCCGGGAGGAAACCGTGTTGGAACTCAAAAACAATATTGAGACGTTGACAAATGCACATGACAGATTTATGGAAAAACCTTTCAAGAATTTTAGACGCGACACAGAGCAAACTAATCGGGCGATAATTATTTACATCATGGAGGGAACCACCCTTGTGTACAGGAGTGATATTTGCATCTTTCCAACGGGTAGGGAAGGTGCAGGAGGAAAAGGAACTTTGAAAAATCAAGAAGAAGGGGGTAGCAAGAGAATTTGCACAAGATTTAAGAAAGAGAGGGGAAATGCCATCAGGGCCGCTGGAAGAATCCTCCCTTAAAGCAATGAAGGCATTTTCCACATCTGAGCACAGAAAAGGAGCAGGAAGGAAAGCAGCGTGAATTGGAGAGCTGGGGGGGGGGGGCAAATAAGACGAGGCAAAGTGAGAGCCAAATTCGACCGAATATCTCGGTCATCAAGCAGAGTAGGACCGTCGTTTCTCTTCAGACAGGTAGTGGGGGCAGTCTTTCGATTACGGTTAACATAAGCAAAAAGGGACTTAGGGTCCGATTTTGCTTTGAGAATGAGGGATTCCTCGTAACTGCGACGGGCGGTGCGAAACCTGGAAACGGCAGCACTCCGAGCAGCTTTGAACAGCGCCATATTAGAAGGGGAGGGGAAATCACGCAGGCGATTGTAGGCGCGTTTTTTCTGCCTAATCAGGGACCTGATGTTTTGGTCCATCCAGGGCGGAGCACTTTTGGTAGATGGGGCACACATAGGAATGAAGCTCTTAATAACATCAAGAATGAAAACCTCTAAAATTTCAAGTTGGGTGTCCACGTCCCACCCCCCAAGCTCAGCAGGCCAGTCAATACAGGAAAAAATATCATTAATTAACGTATAGTCAACTTTCCTATAATTGGGACGGGGACCGCCAGAAAGGTTAATGTGAAAAACAATTTCGAGATCATAAGAGAGAACGTCATGGTCGCTGAGCCCAAGGGGGGGATAGTGGGTAATGGAGGAAACAGTAAGGTCAGTATTGGTGATGACAAGATCAAGTAAACTAGATTTTTTACCAGTTCTGTGTCTGGTGGGCTTCACAACATGCTGGAGGAGGTCATGATCTTGCAGAAGTTCCAGAAATTCAAAGGCAGCACTATTTTCCGATTGGGTAGTAAGGAGCGTGGTCCAGTTAATGGTAGGGAAGTTATAGTCCCCGGTGAGGATCATTTGGCGACCCTTGGACTGCGTAATAAAATGGTTGAGAGAAGAGAGAAGAGCTGGCCAGCTGCCGAGCATACTTATTTTAGGGATCCGGTAACAACAGCCAACGTACAACTGACTATCCTTAGCGATATTTAGCTTACACTGAATAAATTCCCACTCTCCATGAGGGTCAGTAAAAGAACCAAGGAGAGTCGAGGGGATGCCAGATTTAACATAGATGGCGACACCGCCATGGTGGTTAGCTTTCCTGTCGCAACGATACAGAGTGTAGCCAGGAAGCCCAAGGGTGCAGTTATCCATTCTGTTAGTGAGGTGTGTCTCAGTGACACAGATCACATCCGGATTTATCGTGGCAACATGGAGCTTGAGCTCGTCAAGCTTGCTGAACAACCCCTGAGCGTTAAAGTTGGAAAGCTTAAGAGTATGGAAAGTTTTGTTAGCAGTCTTGTTTGGCAGGCACCCTTTAGTCGACACAACTTCCAAGCATTTGCGCGCTTTGAAAGCATTAAAGGTGCCAGTAGATCAGTGGGATCACGTGTTGGTGTACATGATAACTGAACGGTTGGATGGTGAAACACGGAAGCAATGGGAATTATCAATCAGTGGAGCAACCTTTCCCACATACGACCAGGTAAAAGAATTCTTGGAAAAGCGATCTCGTGCACTAGAGAATTCAGTGATCAGTAACACAAAGGCTAAAACCAGCTACGGCAAATTCAATAAACAAACTGTATCTGCGCATAATGCCTCTACCGCACATTTCCCTATTTGTAGAGAACCACATTTCATTTTTCAGTGCTGCCAGTTTTTTGCAACTTGACCCTAGAGCCAGAGCTCTCTCAACCAAGGAAAAGCGGCTGTGTTTCAACTGTTTGCATGGGTCACGTGCAAGTCGAGAATGCAAGTCTAAATCGTCATGCAAAAAATGCAACGTAGGCATAATACTTTGCTTCATTTCGAGACAGCTCAACCAGAACATGGAGAGACCGAAGTGGAGCAAGCGAATGAGACCTCAAGTGTAGCGAGTCATGTCGCCAAATACAATTGGAACAAACAAGTTCTATTAACCACAGCAAAGGTTATGGTTGCAGACATTTTTGGACATCATCATGAATGCAAAGCTTTATTAGACAATGGATCGGAAGCAACGTTCATAACAGAATCATTCGTTCAAAAGCTAAGATTAAAAAGATCTGCAGCAAAACTACAGTTGAAGGGAGTTGGTGATACCATTGTTGGAAACACTCGTGGAAGCGTGCAACTTCAGGTGAATTCTAAAGTAAACAAATTTTCATTGAATCTTACAGCATTAATCGTAAAAGAAGTGACTGGATTAATATCCAACAAGTATGTTGAAGCACCACGCTGGTTGACAGTAACCAAGCTTGAGCTTGCCGATTCTGAATTCAACATACCATCTCGAGTCGACTTGATCATCGGAGCAGAGTACTACCATGACCTACTGACAGGTGACATGACAAGATCGAAAGGGGGAGACACTCAGGCCGTCCTCACACAGTTTGGGTGGGTGATATGTGGAAAGGGGACAACGGCTGTTGAACCTCAATCGTCGCAACAAGTTCATTTTGTTACAGCAGACATCAATAATGAACTTAAAAAATTCTGGGAATTAGAAGAAGTTCAAGTTCCACAACAGACAACACAAGAAGAAAGAGCATATGAGGAACATTTTCTCAAAACTTACACTCGAGATTCGTCAGGAAGATTCAGTGTCGCATTGCCCATTCATGGCGAACTATCAGACTTAGGTGACTCAAAACAAGTGGCTGTCAGTCGTCTCATGCTGTTAGAAAGGCGACTGTCAAAAAGACCGGGACAGAAAGCTCAGTACAGCCAATTCATGAAAGAGTATGAAGACTTAGAACATATGGTGCAAATCGACAACGACTGCGATGCATCGCCTTCTTATTATTTGCCTCATCACGCTGTCATTTGTGAAGACAGTCCAACAACCAAATTAAGAGTGGTTTTCGATGTATCAGCGAAGTCGTCAACAGGTGTTTCTCTAAACGACAAACTCATGGTAGGAGCAAAACTGCAATATGACATCTTTGACATTTTACTTCGATGGAGAACGTATAAGTACGCAATTTCTGCAGACATTAAAAAGATGTATCGTCAGATCAATGTTCACCAAGACTGTCAAGATTTACAGCAAATCGTTTGGCGGTCCACATCGAATGATACTGTCCAAAAGTATTGGCTTAAGACTGTAACCAATGGAACAGCATCTGGTTCCTTTTTGGCCTTTCGTGCATTACAACAGCTCGGCCACGAAGACGGAGCCAACTCTCCTACAGCAGCAAGAGTAGTGTTGAACGATTTTTATGTTGACAATGTGCTTACAGGTGAAAGCACACTTTCAGCAGCTCAAAATTTGTGCCAAGAATTGCTACAGTTCTAACAAAGAGGCGGTTTTGAGTTGAGGCAGTGGGCATCCAACGACGATCAAGTCCTGCAAGAGATACCACTAGATTTTCATGGAACATCAGTGCACAACATTCAACAGAAGGACGAAACAAAAACACTCGGATTACATTGGGACACTAATGGAGATTGCTTTTCGTTCAAGGATCAAGAGTTGCATGTCCAGTGCACAAAACGCTCAATATTGTCAGACACAGCAAAGTTATACGATCCGTTGGGCTGGGCAGCACCCATAACGATCAAAGCCAAAATCATACTACAAAAGCTGTGGTTAAGTGGAGTTGGCTGGGATGATAAAATCCCATCTAGCATTCAGCAAGAATGGGTGGAACTTCGCAACGACTTCCACACAGTTCAAAACATTCGAATTCCTCGATTCATCATCGACAGTGCACTAACAATTCAAATACATGGATTTTGCGATGCTTCACAGATTGCATATGGAGCTGTGATTTACATCAGATTGATTATGGGACCGACTGCAGTCACTAATATCCTCTGTGCAAAAACCAAGGTGGCACCAATAAAACAGGTCTCTCTACCAAGACTAGAATTATGTGCAGCTGTACTACTAGCCAGGTCAATGAGTCGAGTGATTGCCACTTTAGGAAATCAATACACAGACATTTTTGCAAGAGTGACTCTACAATCACCTTGGCTTGGATAAGAAGCCAGTCAAATAGATGGAAAACATTTGTTGCAAACAGGGTGTCAGAAATTCAAACACTACTGCCACCCAAGCATTGACGACATGTACCAACAAAGGATAATCCTGCGGACTTAGCCTCCCGAGGTGCTTTGCCAACATCGCTCTTGAAATGTGACAGTTGGTGGTCTGGTGGTCAGGACCACCATTCCTACAAGGAAATGAAGAGGAGTGGTCAACTTTGGGCCACGCTGAAAATGATACTCACCTGGAGGAGAAGAAACAGACAACTGTACTCGCAGTTCAAATAAATCAAAACTTGATTGATCGGTTCTCAACTCTCAAACGATTACAGCGAGTTACAGCATATTGCAAACGTTTTGTACAAAACTCAAGATGCAAGGTGAAACAAGAGCGAGTTGAAGGTGAGTTGTAACGTGCTTACATGTACGGCAATGCACACGCACGCAGTTAGCCCCTCGTGCGGTGCACCTTGCCGTTAACATGGATGCTACGCGCCGCTAGCTACCATGCACACATGGCAGCCGGCCCAGCGCCAGCATCCGGGTAAGCGAGCCAGTCCTATTGTTCTACCAGTCAGGACCGGATCGCGCCAGTTCGCCGTCACGTGACGTAATGCCTATTGTTCTGCCCCGGCCCGCTTGGGTATAAAACAGGACAGCTTCGACAGCTCGAGCGAATTGGTGTGTGGTGGTCAGACCTGCAAGTCGAACCACCAGAGCTAATCAGGGCAGGACAAGGGGATAAACCTTGACCTAGCGCCTAATATGTAATGCTAAGTGTGCAGTCCCCTAGCTGTACAGTAAGAGGTGAATTAGGATTGAGCATTGTGTCTTATGAATAATCGTCCATCTCCTTAGCAAGCACTTACATATTTTGGGGGCCTTGTCCCTGGGATTTGAATCCGACATTTTTTTAAATGCATCCAATTCTGTAAGAATTCCAGTTGGGGAAGATCGCCATCTTTTAGGGGATTTTCGTGGAGTGCGGCCAGTGCATGCGTTGTCACAATTTCCCACGGAAAACCGCATTTTTATTTTGACTTGTCCTGGTCGAAATAAAAATACCCACTTTCTTTTCTGTATAAGGGAACAGAAATTAAAGTAAAACAGAGTGAATGGACTTGCAGAGTGCGGCCGACCAAAACGCACATTGTAAGGAAAATTACGGATCAGGGGGTGGCTAAAGGATTCTAACTTGCCTGCATGGTTGTTTCCTTGGTTACCAATTTTTCATTCTGAATGGCGAAAAATGCCATTTTGACTGAGAAAACCCGCAACCGGTAGCTGTTTGTGAACTTGATTGCTTTCACAGGAAGCGCTATTTTTTTTTGGTTAGGCCTAAAAACCGCCAAAATAAAAATCACCGTTTTTCTTCGGAAAATAAAGTCACGACAATTATTACGAAGTGGATGGACTGTTTACGCCTCACACTACGAATATAATTGTTAAGGTTAAATTAGTGTAGGAGCACACTTTTTAACAACGAATTGAAAGTTGATCAGCCTGCGGCGAGCTAACTGAGTCCTCATTGTTTAAGGCTAGGAAACGAGTAAATTTAAGAATAATAAATTCTGTTGACCCATAGCAGTATTTATGATTGCAGAATTGAAGTAGATTTTGGAAGAAAATAATTCACCAGAGTCGAAAGAACAATTCAGAGAGAAAAAAAAAAGGGGAAATTTTTTTTTTCCGAAAACAAGCGTTATTATGAGTCAACACATGGCGAACAATAATGCTGCTTTACCACCAAACCAGCGCAATTTATAGTAATGCAAAATCCGAGGCTAGGAAATGCACGAAAAAGAGCGAGGACTGAAGGGAACGGAAGTGCACCTTTGGTACAGGATTTGGGTGAAGATCTTAACGATTCCTGGGGTGAGGACATGGACATTCAAGATCCGGAATTTTCGGATATTGAGCACAGTCCCTTCCCTCCTAGGTTGACACGTTCTGATGTAGAAGGTCGTGAAGGAACTGATGCGTTTGTCACTGACTTTCGAAATTGGGCAGATGCTTGCCCCATGCCAGAAGACTTCCGGCAAAGCTGTTTACAACCGGAAAACCGGAATGGAGTTAATGACGCAGCACAACCTAATCATGTTACGAAACAGGATGAGAACGTGCGGCGGCCATTACACTCCACGCCTGTCACCGCTAACAGACGAACAAATCGTGCTGTTGGAGAGGTTGACAGAGCACAGCATCCTCGTCAGCGCTATCCTGGAGCCCACACGGACAGAGTGGATAGGCAGACGTGCGGTGGCCGTGTGCAATGGAGACAACCGGTTGAGCATGAACCGGATATGGACGCGTGGAGGTATAGAGACCCTCAGCGCGAACATAGCGTGTCGCCATCTAGGACTGGGAACGCCGAACATAGAAATATGCAAGGCCGGACTGGCCCTAGTTACGTGAACGGGGATAGAAACCGGGAACGTAGGGATGATTTTTCAGGACAGGATTTGTTGCAGAGACCCTTCGAAGGGCTCAGCATAAAATCACCAAAAGTCGCCATGCCTTCGTACAAAGGTTTTGGGGATGAAAAATCACCATCAGAGTTTCTAGAGGCGCTGTACAGGTACAGCATTGCACTAGGCCTTTCAAAAACGTACACTTTGAAAACTATCGTTCCACTTGCTCTGCAAGGTGACGCGGAACGATGGTACAGGGTGTTCGGTCCTTACACGAACTGGGACACTTTCGAATCAGATTTTAATTTGGAATTTGAAAGTCCAAATTATATCGAAGATTTAAAACGTGAACTTGCAGAAAGAACCCAGGCTCCGGACGAACCTTTCTCGAGTTATGCGCAAGCTGTGTGCGGATATTTTGACCGGTTGTGGCCTAAGGCTTCTCAGGCTGAGAAAATAAACCACATAATGGCCTAAATGCATCCAGACTACAGACAACATCTCCGAGGACGCCATTTTGACTCCTTGAGAAAATTGGTACGGGAAGGGGCAAAAGTGAGTCAGTTCATGCTAACACAGCGAACATACAGACCACCCCCTAACCCATCCTTGTCTGTGGAACCACGCTTGGCATGGCGCGGCTGCCCTTCATACAGTGAAGCCGTGCAGGGAAGCCAACCAACTAGGAACGAAGCAGTGCTTCGTGCTGGTCAGACAACTAGCACGGGAACCACACCGGCGTTCCATAGTATAGTTGAACCAGTTTCTTTTGCCTCGCTTGACCCTCCCGGGTACCGAGCTGGCAAGTACCAGACACAGAGTACCACAAGCTCTGTAAAGGCTGCACCAAAAGCAGTGCATGTACAGAAGGCTGGTGTTACTGCTGAAAAAGGGCCAGAACAACCTAAAAAGGAAAGGAAACCTTTTGATGGAAGTTGCTGGACCTGCCAAGAACAGGGCCATAGGTCCAACAGATGCCCAAAGAAGCCAAAAAACGCAGAAGAAGGTCGTTAACTTGGTTAAACCGTGTGACGACCTCAAAAAGCGCAGATTGGAGAGCTAGGGCAGGACTATGGAAAGGCACCGTAAAACGTGTCTTTGCACCAAATGTGACGCTGTTCAAAGGTGTCGAGGAAGAAACTAAGTCAGGCAATGTACCTTTAATTAACATTAAAGTGGCAGGGGAACCTTTCTTAGCACTGATCGACACTGGTGCCAGTTCTAGTATCATTTCCGGCGCTACCGCACGAACTTTGCAGGCAAAGGGCGTAAAGTGGCGCAGGGATTGCTGTGTAACCTTCATTTTGGCGGCTGGTAATATCCAAGGTGACGGGTATTGTAGAGCAACGGTACGATGGCCTGGTGGCTACTCTGCTCAGCAGACTTTCTTAGTCCTAGAAAACGCTGCAGATAGCGTAATTTTAGGCAGAGACTTCTTGGGTCGGACTGGCCTCATCCCAGACATCCAAAATGGTGGCTGGCGTGTCGGGCCAGAGGAACAAGAAACAATCCCATTTGCAAAGGCTACTCAAACGAAAATTGAGCAACTTAAGCAATTGGACGTGAAGGTAGATATTGAGAGGCGTGCAAAAGGTGATGCTTTGTTGGAAGAAAAAATTCAGCAAGCTCATTGCTCAAATGCACAACGAAAGCAGCTAAGAAAATGTTTACACAAATTCAAACATGTGTTAACATCTAAACGAGGCAGCACTCACCTCTACCAACACAAAATCGAGGTTGAACCTAGTGCAAGACCCATTAGGTTACCTCACAGACCTGTAAACAAGGAGACAAGAGCTATCATTGAGGCCCAAATGATCGAGTGGATCAAGGAGGATGTGATAGAACGTTCTGTGTCACCCTGGGGGGCTGTACCTTGTCTTGCTCCTAAAAAAGGAGAGGAAGGAGCTAAAAGATTTTGTATTGACTACAGAATGTTGAACTCCAAGACAGTAAAGGACTCACAGCCTACCAGTAATGCCAGTCAAGTATTTTCCATGCTAGGCAAGGCAAAATGGTTTACAGTTCTGGACATGAAATCAGGATTCTTGCAAATAGGAATGGAAACTGAGAGCAAGAAGTACACCTGTTTTCGTTGTCATATGGGATCATGTCAGTTCAAAAAAATGCCATATGGGCTATGCAATGGACCGGCATCCTTTGCACGCTTAATGGACATGGTTTTGGGGGATGCTATGTATTCCCATACTATGATATATGTTGACGACTTGGTAATCTTCAGCCAGGATTACCAGTCCCATCTGGATCATATTTCAGATGTGTTAGGCAGGCTAGGAAGGGCAGGCATCACAGTAAATCTGAAAAAGGTCCACTTTTGTGCAAAGGAAATCTCTTACCTGGGCCATCTCATAAGACCACATGAGTTGTCCCCTCTGCCTGAGAAGGTATTGGTAATCCAGGATTTCCCAGAGCCTAGTAATGTAAGATCGCTTAGACGTTTCCTGGGGATGATGGGCTTTTACAGAGCTTTTATCAAGGATTTTCATGTCAAAGCAGCTTGTCTTTACAAATTACTGAAGGGAGATGCAGTTTGGGAGTGGAACAACACACACTCAACTGCAGTACAAGAGCTAAAAGACAGTTTGTCAGGCTGTGTCTTAGCTTTGCCAGTCTTGGATAGGAGGTTTGAAATCAGTTCCGATCCCAAAGGGGGATAGGCTCCCTATAACGGGGTCGGAAACAGGCGGCAGTGGGCTCGCAAGGGTCCGGGGGCACGTAAAATCACTGATATAGTGCTGAGGAGTTACTGAAGGGCCTCCGTGTCTAACAAAGGGCGAATGAACGTCCTACTGTGGTACCGTCTAGTCGGCGTTGTGTCGGGCTGCTGGCTTATAGACCCGTTCTGGTAAGTGGCACAACGTGGTACGTGGATGACAGTCCACACCTAAGGGGAATCTTGAGGAACCAAGGGTTTACGGGTTCCTGGTACGAGATAACCCCCGAACAGGCAAGGCTGGTGAAAACGGTCAAAGTTTGCATGAGGTCAGCGATAGGCCTATGCGGATCAGACCGTCAGTTGCCCCTAACCGCGAGGTTAGATGGTGGTCGCTATCGACTGGGTCACCAGCCGGTCGGCTCTCGTAGTCGGCTCAATGTACAGTCAGGCCTATGTAAACACGAATGCAGTGTGCACGTGTGAGCATAGCTTTCCGTGATCGTAGTACCTTGAAAAGAGGAATGCGGGAAGCGGAGAGGTGTAGGATAAGGGAGGCACCCTGGAGCTCGCAGTGCGTTGTGAGTTGGGTGGACGTCCTGGACTTACATGGAAAGGTAACCAGCCTGGGTTGCACCCTCTCGTGGGGAGGCCGAAGGTTACAAGTGAATCTCACTGAGAGACATAACAAGATAATAAAGCACATGTTACGTTGTTTTACTGCCTCTCACTGTGATTGGGATCTTCATTTGCAGGAATTTGCATTTGCAATGCGAAGTTCTGTGTCCGAATCTAGTAAGTTTACTCCCAGTGAACTGAACATCGGACGAAACCCGGCTGGTCCATGGGGGTATGAGCTCTCTCATCTAACGGCGAGACCGCTCCCTGCAAAAACCAAAAACCAGACCGAGGTTCAAATGGAGATCGTGCAGCGTTTTTCTGAGATGTATAAGTTGGCTAAGCAGTCCATGAAAACATCTAGGGCACAGAAAAAGGTCTATTATGACAGGCGGCATAAACCTCTAACCCTAAAGGTGGGAGATTATGTCGTCCGCCGCACACACATCCTGTCAAATGCGGCGCGAGGGGTAGCCTCATCCCTTGCTCCGAAATTTTCAGGACCGTATGTGATTTCAGTCCAAAAATCTGAAAAAACATACTTGCTACGCGATATTACAACGGGAAAAGAAATTGGTCCCCTGAATATTGCTCAGCTCAAACACTTTTATTTTCCTGCTAATGTGACCCCACCAACAGTCACTGACCTCGAAAATATCAAGGTTATACCTAAAAAGACGAAAAATACACCAGCATTTACCTACAAACCCAACCACCCTTACAACTTGCGAAAGCAGCAGGGGGGGGGGGGTAGTAGGCCAGAACAGTGATGCGGGTGAAAATTTTTCATGTGTACCTGCATTAGGTCGATTTTTAGCCCTAAAACCAAGAAATCGCAAGATTTACACGTTTTTGTTGGAAGTTATTGGCATACGGACATGGTGCGACAATAAAAACAGCATAAAACGTAAGGGGATGAGATTGAAAGTATCGCATGACAAACGACACCTTCAAAACTCATTTTGCACAACAACTGCATAAATACAGAATAAAATGTATTTTATTCCACTCAACTTTGTCTAAAAGGGACGAAGGGGGAAGGGGAGGCGTAGGCCAAACCTTTCCACTTCGCATGACAAGAATTGGGGAGGGGGGGGATGCAGGCGTAGGCCTAAGTCCACCAACTCTTGAAAAAAAAATGGGCATAGTAACAGTTCTAAAAATGACGAAAGTCAATTTTTCAACAAACACTATAAAAACCTCATTTTTACACAATTCTTGCATTGTCAACTCTCTAATAGTAACAAAGGTTCAATAATTACCTGTCAATTCGTTGTATCAAGCTTGGAAAGCAGCGTTTAACCAGCCAAAAACGCGAACGAGAAACGGGTTAACAAACAGGAGATTGTTGGGCGTGGCGGAATAGTGATGCAACAAAACTCACGTGTTGAGGCAGTTCGCGGGCGAATTAGCATAAAATCGACACGATGGGGCGATGCGCAGATCGTGAAAAGCACGTCTTTTTTATCGAGTATAAAGCGTGAACAGAGTGATCTGCAAATCACAACGACGGCGGCAGTTAACCAAGGCGCTCACCCAAGGCTAACTGCTGGAAGGAAAAAAAAAAGGAGGAGGATTTTGCAACAAGCAACCAAGGATGGAGAAACGGCAAAATCAAAATGGGGATGAAGAGGAACCTGGCTATTGGAAACCAAAAAAGCAGGGAAAGGCAAAAAGAAGATGGACGCCAGAAAAGCTGAAACGACTTCCGCAGAGGTACCCAAGGCTTCAGAGACACTAAAGGCAACAAAATCGGGTGGAGGCAAGACTAACCAGGCACCAGTAGCTCCAGGCGCCCAGGCAGCCCCCCCCCCCTCCCAAGGATGTCGCCCCAAGTCATCACAGCAAGAGCACCAAAGTAAGAAGCGTCAGCGACGATCCAAGGAGAGGAAGCAGCAAACACCTCCAAGGCCAGCGGAGAAGGTTGCTACTACGGAGAAGTCTACTCAAGCGTCAGCAGCATGTTTCTACTCAAGTTTGGACGGGCGAGTCCGGAAGGAAATGTTTCTACTCTAAGGCTTCACCCACGATGTCGAGGGAGTTTTGGGAAGAAATGTTGGCGGACTACAAACTCAAGTTGGGCATGCCAGGACACCTCACGGCGGAGAGACTAAAAATCAAATATGTCAACGATATCCCGGTGCCTATGCAGAACCCCTGGGGCGCGGCGACGCCATCTACTTCAGCTTCTTTGCCCGCCGTGGACACAACCGATAACGAGGACCCTTCGGCTAGCCAAACCCCAGAGGAACAGAAGCAAGCAACTAAGGATATTGCGGAGTTAAAAAAGGAATTTTTGTTGGGTCCGGATGACAATGCGGACATTTCAATGTCGAGTGAGAGCAGTGGGACGGAGGAATCGAAATAGGTGGCGAGAGGCGAAATAAACTTGGAATTCCCCCCCCCCCCCACTTAAGGAGAAAAGTTATATAATGAACAAAAATCACAAAAACCAGTTAAAAGCTAAAAGTTGAAATAATACTTGAACTAGAAAAGCCAATTGAGTAGAAATTAACTTTCAAAACGAAAAATATGTGTCTTGTAAACTTGGACTAAGTCAAAACAAACCAAGTAGAATTTTAAATGCCTAGGCATAAAATTCAGAACTCAGTCATGGAGAAGCTTGTTTGGTGCAGATACACATTGGAAAGAGAAACCGTTTGAATGTGATGAATGGAGTGCTCATCAGAACATTATGGTTCCAATAGGAAGTGACGAGGTGGAGTAAAGCCATTCAGTTGTGAACTTTATTTAAAAAGTGCAGCAAATACACAAACGAACACGTTTTGGTCGAAAATGAAGCCAAAACTAGGGATGTGCAGTGCTAGTATACAAAAGTGTAAATATTAGGTGGAACGAGAACTTTCGGGTGAAGAACTATTCACGAACAGTTTTTTTCTCTTAGTCTGGGTCAGACTGGGGAGAAACAATACAAATTTATATAATTGTAGATATAGCTTCGTTACGAAGATTGTTGGTGGATGAGTAGGCTAACATGGTAAAATTGTAAATGTTTTTTTTAAGTACATCTGTGCAGGCCGGATGCTATTTTTTAAAGAAATATTGTATAGTTTTAAGTACCATTGAATAAACCAGCTCACCGGAAGTAACCAAAACCAAACTTACGGTCGGTTAGGAGACTTTAGTATTATGTAGAGGTAGGTCTTCCTTCTCCTAAGCTTACTCTTAGGGGAGGGGGGATGTAACGTGCTTACATGTACGGCAATGCACACGCACGCAGTTAGCCCCTCGTGAGGTGCACCTTGCCGTTAACATGGATGCTACGCGCCGTTAGCTACCATGCACACTTGGCAGCCGGCCCAGCGCCAGCATCCGGGTAAGCGAGCCAGTCCTATTGTTCTACCAGTCAGGACCGGATCGCGCCAGTTCACCGTCACGTGACGTAATGCCTCAGGCAAGAGCCTATTGTTCTGCCCCGGCCCGCTTGGGTATAAAACGGGACAGCTTCGACAGCTCGAGCGAATTGGTGTGTGGTGGTCAGACCTGCAAGTCGAACCACCAGAGCTGATCAGGGCAGAACAAGGGGATAAACCTTGACCTAGCGCCTAATATGTAATGCTAAGTGTGCAGTCGCATAGCTGTACAGTAAGAGGTGAATTAGGATTGAGCATTGTGTCTTATGAATAATCGTCCATCTCCTTAGCAAGCACTTACAGAGTTGAATGCAATGGATTTAGAAGATGCATTAATAACGTGGGTGAAGCTAACCCAAGGTGAAGTATTTGCGAAGCTCATTCATGATTTAAGCAACAAAGTTCGAAATGAGTTGTACTCGTCGTTAGCACCATTTTTGGACGAGCAAGGATTGGTCAGGGTGGGCGGCAGATTGACTCATTCTACTTTAACCAATGATACCAAACACCCAATCTTGCTCCCGAAGAAACATTGATTGACTGAGCTTATTGTACGAGAATATCATGACAAGTTGCTTCACTCTGGAAACCAATTGGTCCTAGCCACGATCAGACAACGTTTTCGGATCATAGATGGACGAAATGTAGTTAGACACTTCTCTCGAAAATGTCTTACTTGTTTCCGTGATCGTGCAACCACAATGCAGCAACGTTTAGGAGACCTGCCTACTTCTCGCACTATTCTGGAGCGTCCGTTCTCACATACGGGAATTGACTTTGGTGGACCTTTTCGAATCAAAGCATCTAGTGGAAGAGGAGCCAAGGTATGGTAGGCCTATCTAGCCTTATTCGTGTGCATGGCAACTAAGGCTATTCATTTGGAAATAGTGAGCGATTTGACTACTGAAGCATTCATAGCTTGTCTAAGAAGGTTCATTGCAAGACGAGGCAAATGTGATAGCATTCACAGTGACAATGGGTCCAATTTTGTCGGGGCCAACAACGCTCTTCAAGATGTACATAGGCTACTTACCAACGAGCAACATACCAAGTTGGTAAGTCGGTGGCTCACATATGAAGAAATCAAATGGCACTTCATTCCTCCCCGGGCACCCCATTTTGGTGGGCTGTGGAAAGCCGGAATCAAATCAGTCAAGCAACACCTACGACGAGTAGTGGGAGACACTACTTTGACATTTGAAGAACTATATACAGTGGTTACACAAGTTGAAGCGTGCCTAAATTCACGACCACTGTGTTCCATGTCAGCCGACCCCAATGATTTTTCAGTGTTAACGCCTGGCCACTTTCTTATCGGCACGGCTTTAACCGCTCAACCTGATCGCAACGTTCTTGATGTGCCATCCAATCGTCTGAAAAGATGGCAACTTCTCCAGCAAATGACTCAAGGAGTGTGGAAAAGATGGCACGTGGAATACCTCACGGAATTGCAACAGCGCTCAAAATGGACAAAGACTAAACCTAATCTAGAGATCGGCGATCTTGTTCTCATCAAAGAAGACAACGTACCTGCTCTTCATTGGTTAAAAGGACGAGTCTCAGAGGTACATCCAGGAGCTGATGGCTTAGTTCGAGTGGCAACTTTGAAAACTGAAAAGGGACTTGTCAAGAGAGCGGTTTCAAAATTGTGTAAGCTCTCTGTGGAAGGTTGAAATTAACCTTTCAAGGTGGGCGGTATATGCGTTAGTGCTTTTGTGAAGATTTTTCAATTGGTGCCATGTCCAGATAGATTTGTAGAGATGCATGGTTGTCCGAGTCTTTTTGGCTTTTACTCTCAAATTGGTTATTTGTTAATTTTCCATTAATTTTTTCCCAGTCAATTATCTAACATTTGTAAAGTAATCTATACAGATTATGCAGTTTGTTCAAAATAGTGAAATTTTTATTGTGTTTGGGTTGTGCTAAACAGAATAAAGGAGTAATAGCTCGTGTGAGTAGCGATCAGGGACGTCTACAGCAGCCTCATTTTTTACATTCAATTTCATGCTACAAAACAAGCACTTAGGTCAAGGATGCTTCCATATATATTTCATATGGTTTGGCAATATGCTCTGTTTGCAATGCTACTGCCGGGGGCTCCGCCAGTTCCGCTCACACGATGGCGCCAGCAGCAAGTTAAAGTTAGCGGCGGCGCCGAATTAGTATTGCGGTGATAAGGGAAAGGCTACGCCGATTGCTTGTTTCGTGCTAGGATTCAAAACGTTTGTCAACAGAACAAATTCCTTTGAAGAAGATTCGTGCAACACTATAGGCTTAACGTCTGGATACGAGATATCTCACGAAATGATCGGGAGTTGACAAAAAAGACGTTGATTTGGAGCCTCACTTTGCACCGGTTAGTTCTATTTGGTTCTATATGTCCACAAACTAGCGATATCATTGGAATGCATGCACGCATCTGACAAACACTGTCAATGTATTAACTACGTTTTTTGTTAATCCTAGATTTACACCCGCTTCAGGCGGACACGTGTTAATTTAACTGTGACCAGTTTTCGCCTCGCCATGATTTGATTGTCGAAAGTAATAGAACTGCCGAAATCACGAGACGGCAACTGTCGATTTAACAGTTTGCGTAGTCGGAACAGTTTTTCGTGGAGTTATGTGGTTAATTTTAGACACGTGCGGCTAAACTCTTCTTATTTTTGCTTTATTTATACTAATTAAAAAAATTAAACGTGTTTAATTCAATATTTCACAATTATTTTGTTTGTTTGGCTTTTGGGCAGCTGAATTTGGATGGCTTGCCTGCGTTACTTGTTGTTGCCTAGCAACCAGTAGGCGAGAATGCGAATGACGCGTTGCGTTGCGAACCTTGTTTTCAAATCGTTTTTAAAAATACTTCTAATGGAGTAAACATTTTCTCACTTCACTACTTTATGAGAGGAACCATAAATTATCTTTCTTCATTGTTAAAATTATTTTATTTGCTTTACGTAGCCGTAACAACGTCTCGAAACGAGACCGTATCACATCATGCCCATTGAATTCAATGCTAATGCACCGACGAACTCGACCGAACGTGATCGGAGCGCCACTCGCGACTGGAACTGTCCCTGCCCCAAGCTCTTAGCATAGCATTGCCTAACCATATGAAATATATATGTAAGCATCCTTGGTACTACTGGCACTGGCGTGCTCATAACATCACACTTAGCCCTGGTGGGCCACGGACACACGGTAAGAATACGTTGTTAATTAAACTACGTATTATTACACTGTAATAATGATAGGCTACCAGTAAGCTGTATTCAAGGGTGTCTAATTTTTTAATTATGGAGGGACAAGTCAAAAACCAACAGACAATTAAAATTTCGTATTTCAGGGTGGATGAATGAATTTGTAAAATGTGGGGAGGTCAGGGTATTCTTAAGCAGGGGTGGCGCCATGGGGGGGGGGGACGAGAGCCGTCGGGGAAATCTTGTCTCCCCCCCCCCTCCCCCCATCGGGGAGTAACAGAGATTGTCGTCGGGGAACAGCCGGAAGACGAAATCTACATGAAAACATAAAATTCGTAAATATTTCGGGGAAAAAGGGTTAAAATACAGTTGCCGTTTTGTTTGCCAGTAGTCCTACTGTTGCTACCTCATCACTTCCATGGCATAATATTTAAAAGCTGCCTTAGTTAATGCAGAAAAGTTAACTAAATACGTATAAAGCTAAACTTGTTAAGAATTCTAGCTTGAATTCATGATACCAATGAACTGTGCGAAAATCGTGTACAGTAAGTTGCTAAACTGAAAATTGATTTGCTGCCTTAGACCGCCAACGCTATAATTTAACAGACATCTTAGTTATGAGACACGTTTGGGATGCCAACGCCTAACCAGTTATCTCTAAAAGGAGAAGGCCCGATTTTAAAAGCCCAACGCACAACGCGAAGTTTGTGAGGGGTCAAGCACACCCCAAACAAACGGAGCACTAGCAGCCCAGTGGTCAAGAGTCCCGACCTCCCAACCAAGAGGACGCAAACTCAACTTTAACGTTTAACCAATACAGACCTAAAAAAAAATTCAAATGGCCGTATACCATTGAGGTACGACTGTGTGTTCTTGCTTTAGTTTTGTCAGCTAAATTTGTACAAAAAAAGCTTTCCTTCCAAGTTTTCGTCAGTTGAAGTCTAATAACAATTAATTCCATAAAAACCGAGCAAAGAATTAAAATTGAAGAATAGTTGACGGTTTAATTTGCTAATAGCTCTTTTCCTCTTAGCCCACCGCCACCGTGATTTAAAACTAATTCTCAGTTAATTCAGGAACGTGATCTGAATCTTCCGCCATTTGAAAAGTAAGCAACAATACTTTTCAACCCTAAATTATAAGTGTTTGTTAACGTTAAATTAATTTTTTTTTAATTTTAATTCACCAGTTAATTTAATTTGTAAATAAAATATATTAAAAAAAAACAGAAATTTGGTCACAAGGTTTTTACGACCTCTCATGCTAAAGAATTTTTACGAAAAACATCCAAAATTTGCTTAACAAAGTCGTGTAAACGTGTCTCGGGAAGCCGAAAATA
>JAHWFP010074032.1:79325-97136 GCA_023313725.1 Lithobius niger | reverse complement strand
TACGTAGCCGTAACAACGTCTCGAAACGAGACCGTATCACATCATGCTCATTGAATTCAATGCTAATGCACCGACGAGCTCGACCGATCGTGATCGGAGCGCCACTCGCGACTGGAACTGTCCCTGCCCCAAGCTCTTAGCATAGCATTGCCTAACCATATGAAATATATATGGAAGCATCCTTGCTTAGGTAAATATGAACTATGCATCTGCAACAAAGGATGCATCATTGTTAAATTCGTGCCAAACGAACATACAAAACATATAACACTTGTTTATTAAGGGTTGTGGCCCCAAGCCATGCACCCTATACCATAGCTAAATACAATACAACAATCAACTTTTTGGCAAAGACATAACACGTGCACGAAGAATGGGTCTGGAGTTTGCTGAGTAGCATTGTTCCCTAATTTCAATTGTTAAAACAATGTAAAACAATCAAAATGATCGTTCAGGGGCCCGTAGTTTGTTGGTGTGGGCGCATGGCTGTTGGCCAGGGCTCCGAATAAAGCAAATTCTTCCGCCCGTAACTACGGAATGGCTCGACCAATCGAAAAAGTGGTCTCTGTGAGGATGAAGCCCAAGGAAATTTCTGGCTTAGATCATGTTCCAGATTTTAGGTAGGTGCAGTAGTTTTTTCTGAAACCGTGTCACACAAGAAGAAGAAGAACAACAACAACAAGTGAACAGTTTTCAAATTTACGTGTGGCTTAACACTTTTATCCTTGCACGGAATTGCATAAAAATTGGTTGGTATAAATATACCGTCTACGCCTATCTACTATCTGGCCAAGTTTGGTCGAAATATATTGAATAGGAAAGGAGAAATTCGTACTTTTAGTTTTGCTGGAGAGAGGACTTCAATCAGATATGAATAGTATTACAAACAAAAACGTCAAATTTGCCTTAAAAAAAAAATTGGATTTTCACTTGTTAAAATGTACACGGATAAAAATTTATGTTTTTTAATTGAAATAATCAAATTTACAATTGAGAAAATTGCATCCGTTTAGGTGCTGTTGTGCTTTACGTTTTAAATATATGATTGGTTAAGCACAACAGCACCTAAACAGATGCAATTTTCTCAATTGTATACATTTGACTATTTCATTTAAAAAACAAAAATTTTATCCGTGCACATTTTAACAAGTGAAAATTCAATCATAAAATTCCCTTTTTTACGGCACACTTAACTTTTTTGTTTTGCCTTTTTTACAGCTATGGAGTCGAGGAACAAAGCTTTATGCATGCGGTCGATTGTTGCTGGCTACTTTGAAACAATTCAACTAGCTGCCAATTTCGAGGCCTTATTCCTCGATATTAACAACGCAGTTTAGTTTGGTTTAAATCTGTATCGTTTAGCTGAAACACGGATTCTTTCGCCGTGTATGATATGGCCATGCTGTGGAAGCCAAACTGTTAGATTATTCATTGTCATATTAAAATTGTTTAATGCAGTGAAATAGTTATGACACCACCCTAAATACCGAATTTCCTTGGTTCTCGTCAATTCTGGGGGAAACTAAAAGTGAGAGTTATAAAATTGGATGTTTAGCATGTGGAAGTTCGTCATACCGAGGATTACATATGGGCGGTTTTCGATAAACGATGCAGAAAACACAACGGAGCCGGTGGGCCAGAACACTCGCCAGTGTGTTTTGCATGGTCGGTGGGATTAACTTGGCAACTAATGTAGCAACTTGGTGGCACCCATTTTTATTCTGATATCAATACTTTGCCTGAAACTTGGCGGTTTCTTTCACCCTTGTGGGTTTTGTTTCAGATAATCGTATAACTCTATTTGACACAGAAAATGTTGTAGAACATTATTTTTCTAAACCAGTTCTGAAATTTTGAGCCTACTACTTCGGCGACAAAATTAATGGTAAAGCTGGTTTTTTTTTTATAAAAAAAATTAACTTGTTGATAAAAAAAGCAAGCACCCGTCGTTGCAAGAAAAATTAAACCGTAGTAGTGAGAGCATAAATACAAACACTTGTAGCGACCGGGGACTGCAGTGAAGAACAGTATAAAGCATTTGAAGACAAAAAAAAATATATTCATACCGTAGTGTGCCTGAGAATCGAATTAGTTTCTTCCAATAACGCTCTAACAGTGGTTAGAGAGTTAGCGGAAGGGATCTAGAAAAAAAGCTCCGAGGAAAAAAGGCCAGGGAAAAAGAAATCCAGAGAAAAAAGGTCTGGGACAAAAAGGCCTGCGCTAAAATCGTCCGTGGAGAAAAGGTCCGGAAACAAGGATCAGCAGAAAAAGGTCCGGGGATAAATAGTCCGAGAGAAAAAAGTCCGGACAGAAAAGGTACGCGGAAAAAATGGTCCGAGAAAAAATAGCCCTACGAATGCAGAAGGCGTCAAGTCGCAAAAGAAAAAAAAATTAAACAGGGCCAAACAAATCCAGGGAAGCCAATGACAAAAGTACATAATTATGGATACCTTGTATTGTATTGAGGATGCCTGCTTTTTTTTTCAAATTCCTACCTTTCATTTATTTTTTACTTTTGTACGTACCTACTGTAATCTTTTAAAGTCACTATTTATTCTTTTTTTTCACAAAAGTGTATCCTATATCACACCACTGTTTCACAAATCGTCAAAAGAAATCTTCATTATTACTCTGCCATTTGTTTTTCTTTTTCTTTGCTATTTCTGCGTTACTTTAAAATTTATTACACAAATTTGTAATATTTTTTTTAATTTTTAATAAAATTAATGGTACACCCACATACTTATTCTGATCGTTTATTTATGAATAATAAACAACAAGATTTAAAAACAAAACTTCAAAAATCAGTCCTATCTGAAGCTTCACAAATATATAAAACAAAACTGACAATTTGTGCGTTTTTAATTGACTTTGTGCGTTTTACCTGTTTTAAACTGTCGCCCTTTTTTTCCCGGACTTTTTTCCCGGACTTTTTTTACGAAATTTTTTAAGGATCTTTTTTCCGCGGATCTTTTCTCCACAGACTTTTTTCCACGGACCCTTTTCTCCGGACCTTTTTTAAGCCCAACATTGGAAGATACTGGTTCGATTCTCAGGCACACGATGGTAGTGAATTTTAATTTTTTTATTTATTTTTTGCCTTGAAAGGCTTCATACCGTTCTTCACTGCAGTCTCTTGACGCTACGATAAGTCTTTGTATTTGTGTGCTCTTATACCTCTACTACGGTTTAATTTTTCATGAAAGTGTCAGTTATGTAATTGTTATTTCAGATGGATGACATTCGTTATTAGACTACACCCTTTTCTTTGGGTGGGGAGAGGAAGTGTGTACTGTCCATTACAATTCACACCTGGTGGTGTGTGTTGTTATCTCATTTTGTCACCTCTTCCCTCGAGTAGGTACTACAGCAAGGACAAGTCCGAACTTGCCAGACGTATAGTAGGGTGGTTTTGAGTATTGGCCGGCAGATCCGGGACCATGTCCGGGTTTGCCCCCATCCCCGAACAAGAGAAAGTGTTATTATTTAGCACCCCCTCAAACCGGAATAGTTCCTCCCAAAATGGTGCTGAGTTTATATTCATAATTAAAGTAATATTTTAGAATAATTAAAAAATCACTTAGCTGTCTTATTTTAAGAATTTAAGTTTTCCTAGAAGCGTCCTTACTTTTCAAATTTCTGTATTCGTTGAATAATTTTTTATAATTCTAGTTTGTAAGTCGTGGCAGTCAGCGGCAAAGCCGTAAATTTCAATACCGTAGGCTATCTAATGTGACTCTCTATCCAAGCATAGTAGATAATTTTGTTTAAATTTTTTGTGCTTAAAAGAAATACCTTATATTTATGATAAAGACTCGGCATAAGCGTCTTAAGCTTTTTAATGAATTTCTCAGTCTGCATTTTGTAAATCGACAAGGGGTCAATTTGGAAACCCAGGTACTAAGTAGCTTCACTTACCCTTTTGATCACTTTACATGTATTTATGCAGTTACTGTTGTACAGAATTTAGTATAAAGAAAGTGTCCCCTCCCTCCCCCCCCTCCACCAGCCTATTGAACATACGGAGATTTAACATACTGCACACAGTTTTCTCTTCACTAATAAAGACTTCGTTTGCTACGAACCAAGAATTGAGTACATTAAAGTCATGCTGCAGTTTGTTAATCATGTCATCAATCAATATCCTGGTCAATAAATAGCAAGTAAAAAATAATATCATTAGAAAAGAGAAATTCCGCATTTTTCAACAATTTCGTGAATGTCATTTATGTAGATTAGAAACAGTAGGGGACCAAGGACTGAACCTTGTGGTACCCCGTGGTCAATCTTTAAAAAGTTGCTATTTTCGTTGTTACTTCTGTTGCTGACTCTGTGATCGCCCATGTAGCTTTCAAGAATATTGAGGATTTTGCCACGAAGTCCTAAGTTTTTGCATTTACTAAGTCCTAAGTTTTTGCATTTACTAAGTAGGTTAGTAGTATCGAATGCATTCTGGGGGTCTATCAGAATAGCGGCAGCGAGTGTGCCATCGTTCAGGGCTTGAGAAACAATGTCTTATTGCTTTTAGTGCATCGCTAGTGCTTTTTATAAGTAATCTACTTCTATATCCAAACTGTCTTCTTGACAGAGAAGAATATTTCTCAAGAAAATTTGGGACGCTATTTGCAAAGAATTGCTCAGTAATCTTGTCTATTGATGGCAGCAGGGAAATTGATCGGTAGCGAAAATTATGAGCCATCACACAAATGCTTCCAAGTTGTTGTTTTTTTTTTTTAGTTAATTTTTGTTAGCCTTAAGTCAGCCGAAGCATTACTGTTCGTGTGGCTGAACCGGCTCAATTTTGAACATTCTACCAGACTTTTCGAAAAAAGAAAAAAAACCTGGTAAAGGGAGGATCCAACCTTTTGAACAGGGAAACCTCCGATCATCGTAGGAGCCGAAAGATTGTCTAGAATTAGCCAGAATAGTTCCCATAGCCGCTGAAAGAGCATATTATTGGTGTGTTACCCAAGGCCAACGGAGATTGACGCTGTATTCCAGCACAGGTGCAGTGAGGAACACAGCTTCGATCTCAGTTGGTTTTGGATCTCCCTGCATAGGGTAATGGCGAAGGGGGGGGGGGGGTATAATCCAAATATTAACTCTAGTCCTTCTTCAACATCTAATATTAAGAAAGTGATAGGGAAGTGGAGAAGACTAAAGACTTGAAGGGTTTAAAAACCCAAAATTGTGCACAAACATTTTGGCAAATTTGATCAAACTTTCCGAAGAAAACGACAGGTTCGCATTGTGCACACATCGCCACATCTGGAGCGGGGGGGGGGGGGGGGGAACTCTTTAGTAGAAAACCACAAGATCAGCTTGAAAACATACTTATTATTGGAAAATGGCAAAATTGCGGGGCCGTCGCGTATTAATTTAAAGTATTTCAGCTAATAAAAATAAAGGTTTTGTTCAGTTGTACTGAATAAACCGACCAAACAATGTCGTGGTGCATCACCTCAGTAACTCCCACCCCCAAAACAAAAGAAAAAAACAAAAAAATCCTCTGTTCTCCGTGTAACATCGTTTCTGGCGACTACGTGTTGTACAGTATGCTAACTAGTGAGAATATTGTCCCCTCTTCGTCCTTCCTCTCTACCCTTGAAGTCTGCAACAGGACCTCTTCCTTGGCGTCCCTCTTCATCTTTCCGCGACTCCCCTCATCTCCTTTTCCATCCTTGCATTCCAGAGACTGACCTCAAAGAAAAGGGTCTTCCAAATTCCTGGCCACTTTTGTATAGAGGAAGAAGGGAGGAGGGTGATTGAGGGGAGGGCTATGAATTGAAGGGTAGGCGTGGGAATCCCCACCTCTCCCTCCCTACTGGACCTCCCTTCATCATTACCCTCACGGGTGGCTTGTATGTCTACTTCCTGAAAAGAAAACTCGCGCAACTACATCAAGAAACAAACATGTCTGTCCGCCCTTCTAAATGTGGGTCAGGGTTGATGATCCACAGAACTCCAAGAACGTAGGTTTTTTTTTTTATTCCTTCTCGCGTAATTTTAATCAGTTGCGGAAATAATAACTGGTCGCTCGAAATTTAATGACCAGTTAATGGAGAATGTGAATAGCCAAATGGGTAATTATGGGGCCAAATGAGATCTCGTGGAAGTTCGTAGAAGTAAATCACGCGCTGGTTAAGGAAGAGATGCGCAAGTAAGTATCGCAGCAGCATCAAACACACCAGTGAAAGAAAATCAAAAAGTCAACAGCAAAAAATCACACACTTAAAACAGACTATAAACAACATTGGGACTATTTGCGCTGTCATGTGTTTGTTGTAGAAGGCGTAAAAGCTGTCTCTTACGTATTTTTGAGCACGCTGCAGGCTAACAAACCTTGATTTTCGTTCGCTTTGCTCACTCAATCAGCGCCTCCCCTGACCCGGACTGTATGCACTTCCATACAAATATTTCCACCGGAATTAAACAAATATGCCTTTGTACAGCAAAGTCCACATCTTTAGCCAGCCAGCTTTGTCTTTTTTGTTCAATATTTAACCGAGTTTCACTAATCCTTTTATTTTAATCGTCTACAACGACAGAACCTTTAACCAGCGGTTTAATACAAAGTTGCATATACGTGAAGCATTGTTTTATCCGTTAAAAGTTATTTTTTCAGTTTATTGCCAACAATTATTCCATTTGCAATCATCGAATACTGTCACGATTACAAGAGATTGTTGTATTCCACATTGTTTTTTTCAGTGACTCTTGTGGCCTTAGGGTTTCGTCCGGCAGATGACCGGAACAGGTTAACACTCACTAAAACCCTTTGAACCAACAACAACTTTACAACACTGGCTATTCAGCAACTCGTTTTTATTAATGTAGATAAGATTCGGTGAACCTCTATTAATATGGAGTGACCGGGATTTGAACCAAGAAGCTCCGGTTCACTGAGCGAGTTGGCTTAAACGTCTGTGCGTATGTTCGCAGTTCGTTGGCCTGAACCCCGGTCACGTCACCGCCATCAAGTGTAAGTCCATAAAAGGTAGTAAATTGATCAACGGGACCCACATTAAACAGCTAAGCATGACAAGTGAACAACAATAATAACGAAAATCTTCATGTCGTGCTAATGTAACAACGGGTGTTGATCCCGGGTCTTTGGATTAGGCCTCCAACGCGATAGATGTTCTCACTCTATACACCATCAAGACTGCTACTAACTTGCCATACGAGATAGCTTCACTGACCAGTGTCTATTGGAGGCCCAATATAAAGACCCCCCAGGCACATTTCTGGACTCATGATGAACCTACTGAGGTTTTTTTCTTCATTATTCCTGCTCAATTGTCATCCTTAGCTGTTCACAGTTTTGACGCTAGTGCGTTTCTTCGTTGATTACTATACTATTTACGGCTAAGCTCGTTTCGTTAATCCCAAATAAAAGACGTAACAAAATTTTAGCGATTTTTAGTGTGCGAGTTTCGGGAAATTGTCGCTCGTTACTCCTGTAAACATATAAGCCTGTATTTGTAGACCTATATTTATTTCGCACTTCCGAACACAATCAGTAGTTGCAGGCGAACGAGCAAAGGGAGTAAATAAGTCCAATAGTAGCCGAGGAATGATTCGACCACAATCATTGCAAAATGTTGTGTCTGCCTAAATTGTGTAGTCTAACCGCGTAAGTCTAATAAGGAAGCACAACTTACAAAACTAATGAATTCGAAGGATAGGACGTATGCAGACAGACCTCAAAATGTGCGATTGTCGCTGAAGAAATCGCGCCACTAACGCGCCTGAATAAATAGTACCTTTCACACAGCGCGATTTGGTTTAGAGAGACTTACCGGCAAGGACAGAAAAGAGCGATGGGTAATCGTCTAACTGGAAAATCGCATAATTGGAAGAACCGTCGTATACAGTTTGACGGAAAATCGTCTAACACGAAATTCGTATAATGGAATATCGTCAATGTCTTTGCCTCGCTCGCGCTGACGCGCTCGCTGCGGCTATACATGAAGCATCAGAAACCGCAGCTCTATTATTGTCCAGTTAGAGATTCACCAGCTGTATTATTGTCCAGTTAGACGTTTATCCATTATACGCTAACCATTATACGATATTCCATTTCGATGATATTCCAGATTTTTTCTTTAGGCAGGTATTGGACAATTCTCCCATTAGACGGTTTTTCAGTTAGACTTTCGTCCGACTCCCTGGCAGAAAGGCACCACTGTATGTGATCCCATACTTTTTACCTGATCTGCCACTGATAGCTATTTTTACCCTACAAAAGCCGCAGATTACGTCTGCGATAATCGTGCGTGTTGTGGTCCGTCTGCAACCGCCCTTTTACTTAAACGTCTTTGGAGGTATTCTATGTTAGGTGACGAAACAGTTTATTGCAAGAGGAAAACAATTTCTGTTGTAAGGACTGTAAAACCTGAACAATTACCGGCCGATCTCCTTGTTGCCAGTGTTCTCCAAAATTATTGAACAATGCGTAAAGTCAAGACTTTCTAGTTATATAGACAAGTTTCAGATATTATCTAAAAATCAGTATGGTTTTCAAGGTGGTCTTAGCACCGAAAATGCTTTAGTTGAGTTTACCAGTGCTGTTACTAAGTCCCTGGATGAGGGAAAATGCCCTGTTGCACTTTTTTTAGATATCCAGAAAGCTTTCGAAACGGTACACCACGATACCCTTATCGAAAAACTTGAGGCAATTGGTATCCGAGGCACACCTCTTCAATGGTTTTTAAGTTACCTAAATAATAGAACTCAACTTGTTAAAATCTCTAGAACATGTAGCAATCTCAGAGGAATTAAGTATGGGGTACCGCAGGGCTCTGTATTAGGGCCCATTCTTTTCTTGTTGTATGTCAACGACTTTTGCAATTTTGACTTTAATGGATCTCTCTTTGCTTTTGCGGATGATACTGCTCTGTTGTACAATGGTGATACCTACAAATGTTCCATCAATTAGCTTAATCTTGATCTCTGTGATATTAGAAAATGGTTTGCTAGCAATCATATGTTTCTTAATGTGAAAAAAACCTCTTATGTGATTTTTTCTCTTAAAAAGAGTGTGAACTTTGAAGATATGAAAGTAGTTTACCACTACGGAGCATGTGAACAAAACGATGTCTGCAGTTGTCCTGATATTACTAGGTCGTACACCATTAAGTATCTGGGGTTACTTTTTGACCAACACCTTAGGTGGAACTTTCACATCGACTACTTAGTTAAAAAACTAAGAAAGGTCTTGCATGTTTTTTATTACCTGCGTAGGGTGACTGTTCGCAATACTATGGTTGATATTTACTATGCCTTAGTTCACAGTATTCTACAATATGGCATTTCTTGTTGGGGAGGCTTGTGTTTCACTAACTTGCAGCCCCTTCTTTCTATGCAAAAAAAAATCGTTAAGGTTCTAACCATGTGCAACAGTAGATCCCGCTCGATGCCACTGTTTAGAGAATTGAATATTCTTCCTCTGAGATGTATGTATATTCACAAAATTGTTTGCTTGTATCAAAGCCAAAGACTATTTACACCAGTTGGATGCCTTCATAGCACACGTGCTGTGGATGAGCAAAAGGTTATGTTTCCAAAAACAAAGACTGAGTCTGCTCATAAGGTCCTCTCCTACGTTGCTCCTAAAGTGTTTAACCAGGTTCCTTTTGCCATTCGCAGCGAAACGAACAATCGTAAATTTAGCAAAGAGCTTCGTTCATGGTTACTAACTCAGGACGAAGTTGAAAGTCTTACTAGTACCATGAAATAGAGTCTGTTATTATTTTAGTGCATTGAAACAGCAATTTGTTTATTTTATTAACACATTGTCACTTCTATTGGGTCTGTTTTCGTATTGCATCTTTTTTATATATACTTTTTTCGCTGTATATATTTTAATACTTATGGTTATACAATTTGATCTGTTATTGCCCCGCGCTCGAGTTTTTTTTTCTCAAGTGGGACCTTTGTTCCTGTGGATTGCTGTAAACTTGTATAATAATTTCACCCATAACCTTTTGTACAGCGTTTTGATCACTTGGAGCAATAAACTTCACTTCATTTCACTTCACTTCAAACAGAACAGTGTTTTCTAAATGCTAGCAATCGATGATTTGTTTACGATTAGGCTAGAGAAACCTAAAATGGCTGCCATGTTCAGACTTGAATTCTCGTCGACAGATGCGATATCTTTTGCCGTAGTCTGATAACTGCTAGAAGTTGCTCTTTGGGGGAGAAACATGCACATGTATACTTATAGAAATATGGTAATACGTATAGAAATGACAACATGTTGAAGCAATGTTTAAAATTGTTATGTCTTTATTCTTGTTATTTTTGTTTGCTTATCGCCTTTGCCGCATTCCTTTATGAAAAGCTGGCAAGTCATTGTTAATAAATAAAGATAAACTAGTAGATAGCTTTCGGCGAGCTAGAAGGACTTGTTGCATAAACGCGCCCTCACTCTGTGAAGTCAGTGTGATTTTTTTTTATTGACGCTTGCTACAGAGTGTGGACCCATTTTGCCGATCATCAATCGAGGCTTAGACCACAGCTGACTAGTGACTAATGATCATTATAGTATAGGTTCCGCTACGTTGATGAATGGGTGGGATAAGGCAGAGTCATAATGATCTATACACATGTCGTCAGAGTTTATGCTTTGAAAAAGGGTCTTTTTTTTTTAAGCTTCCTAATGGTGGGAAAGCTGACGGCATTCGCGCAGAACACAATATTTAACAAGAGCTTTTAATTTGCGAATTACAAAAAAAAAGTGGCAATGAAAAGCGCCCTTGTACTGCTCTCTCCTTGATCTTTTTTGTGCACTCGGGGACCGTGCGTCGAAGTGGAATTGTTGCCTGGCCACGTGGCTTGGCTGTAGCCAGAGGTGAAAGTCGGGTCGGGGGCGGAGGACGGAGGGTCGGGAGGGGAGCTGGGGGCTCTGAGGAGCAGGTTCCCACGGCCGCCCACATTCAGACCCCGGCGCGCGATAGAAATGGTGCCGCCAGCGAGCGAGCGAGCTGCGGACGAACCAGGGTCAAACAACGCCATCTGGCTACCGATTGGGATTCACAACCCCGAAAAGCCGTGGGCGAATGAAAGGAAGACATGCCAAGCAGAAACACAGCCAGAAAAGGGGGGGTCGCGTGCCAGAATCTGTGAGAACTGTGCCATTTCCACTCATTCAAGTAAAATGTTGTAGTCTCGAGGGCCTGGAATTCGAAAGGATGGGGGGGGGGGGGGAGCAATATGGTTGAGGGGATTCGTAAATCCCACGGAAGTGGCAGTCGACCAAAATTCACCAATATGGAAAGAAATGAGTTCATAGAATTTTGTTACAGTTACCAATTCTGCGATTCGGTATGCTACAATGTTCATCTTCTTTGTAAAGAAATATAAACTTATACATATATTTTCGTGTGGAGATAGCTCCGTCGGCAAACCTGTAGCCTATACGTTTGGATCTAAGAGGGCTACCATGCTCGTTCTAGTCTAGGCTACGGAGGAAGTTTTATTTCAATATACATTGCTTGCAAATTAAAGGTGCGAGGAAATCTCCTGATTTGGTCGTAAAATTAACGAACATTACAGCCATTTTACTTTCTTTTTAAAATGCAACAAATACGTTCAGCGCCTGTATTTATTAACAGTAATGCGTAAGACGTTTACGTGTGATGAAGACGGAAATAATGAGAAAATACAGACAATTTTTTTCTTTGCAAAAAGGACCTTCAAACTATTGTAAGAAAATGGGAGGCTGTGGATCCTCTCTTTCGTCTCTTCGCGACTTAGTCTTCTGTGCAGCGAAAGCTGAGAAGACTAGGCCCTACACCAACAACTTCGACCGTCTGTCCGTCCGTGAACGGTGCTAGATACAGACAAAGGGTTTTCACTCTCGCATCAATAAATGAGATTCAGCAACAAAAAATGAGTTCAAAGGAATGAAAAAAACTGGAAGTACGAAGCGGAAGTGGCCCTCAAGTGACCGGAAGTGAGCCCAACATCTATGGAACCGTACCTATTTTCACCATTTGATTTATCCTCCAAAAATCAGGAAAAAGGAATTTAAAATAACCGGGAAGTATGAAGCAGAAATCGGCCAAAAGCGGCAGAAGTGTACAGAAGACCGGTTTCAACTAGGTATTCGCTGACCCCGCTTATTCTTTTTCTATTCCCTTTGAAACATTTTTTTCTGGTTATTGGTAGTAAAAGGTGGAAGAGAGATATTTACTATGTCTCATTATTTATCCCTCCCACTGCTTTGAATTCTTGGTGAAAGTTCAAAACAATTCTCCAGTACTGTTTTCTCTTTTTCTCTTCTTTGAAAAATGTGAATTCTCAACAGTTTACCACATGACTGTAAAAGGAGGAAGGACTATTGCATCATTAGGATTTGTAGACGAGCTAACGGCAAAGGGAAGTTGTAGCTCATTTTGCCGTAACTCTGGCCTGTCTACCCCCTATTAGTGTCCTATAGCAACCTCTCTTACTCATCCCTAATGCGCCTTGTGGTCTATTTTTGCCGCAAAGGAATACAAAATTCTTTACCCTCGTGTATTTTAAGCCCCTCAACCAACGTCCTTCCCATCCCATATAATCACTGAAAAAGTTTCATTTTTCGAACCACCAAACATTGCGTTGAGGCGTGGGAACAGGGGCCTCGAGTTACCACGCTCTTTACTCCTCCGCAAAATCTGTAGGGACGAGAATGAGGGAGGCGGGGGAGGGGGTGTAGGAAGTGCAGCTGACTTGCTTCTATTTTCACCCCTTGTCGTAATCAACGCCCCAGAATCCCCCCACCCCACCCCCACCCCCCTCCTTCTTTCGCTGTTTCAAGCTCCAGTCTCCCGCCCTCAATCGCCAAACCTCTTGCCGCTAAATCGCCTTTCAAGGAACAATGCTTTTAATTATGTGAAAAACCATTCCTGTCGCCGAGCGGTAGTGCTTGATATGCTTGAATTAAGCCAATTAATTTTAAGTAGCTACCATGCATGGATGCCTGGTTGGTTGGGAGTGTTTTGTTCACTTTTGATTCAAAATGCAGCTGTTGTTGACCAACGGAACGTTTTTTACGGTTGCCATGCTTGTTGTGGTCGTGCATTACATCTACATTCAAACGTAAATGTCACCCTAAATACACTTTTATCCACTCTAAAAAAAAAAGTTGTTTCTCAACACTGATCAGACTTAATTTTGAATAGAAATAAAAATAACTTGGGGCGAAAGCTGCTTTCACACCTCAAAACGAAAGAGTTGGGTGGATTATTCATGGTAAACATTCTTATTGCAGAGCAGAACTTGCAATGAGGCCACCATTTAAGAAGCCCCCAACATCAAAGTAGACCACGCATGTTATTCAAATCCTTTGTCAAATTGTACCTACCGAAGACTGGTATTGACAAAGGGCAAACTTCTTGTGTTAAAAAAAAATTTGCACAATATAACACAGAAATTTATTTTCATATACAAAAAATATGAGGTATGCTTACGAATTTGTTTTATGTGGTAGAAACCCAATATTACGCAATATTAAGACACACCCTAACGTGTCGTACGCTAAGTTTCAACGATAGCATTAACGTCCGTCTTGTTCGCCTGTGTATGAGCATGGCGACCACTAAGCACTTTTGGTGTCTTTTGCAGCTAAGGCAGTTTGGATGTTTTCAGGAATCTGAGGAAAAATAACAATGCGACAGAAAAGGCTGGAACTTTGTTTGGTAAGGAGCCTTTGTCCGCTTCACATCATAAAAGTCACTATAGTAGAGACACACCTTAATGTTTTCTTGATGGAAAAAAGGTGTGAATAACGGTGCTATTTGCCTAATTGCTATAGTGAATACAGTTAGTGACTAGTTTCACAAAAATATATTTTTCATGCGGTAAATTAATTGAAATTTTGCAGACAGCTGTGGTTTAGTCTAACTGTGAAACGTGTCTTTCCCAGGTTTGGGGAGACAAGTGCAAGTTCAAAGTTACCAATCAATCTCGATGGCTTTTTTTAAGGGCAGAGTTACAGCATTTTATGTTGTTGTTTTGTTTTTTAGGGAGAACAAACCCGAACATCATTTTGGTTCAGTGACACAACAACGAACAACATATTTTTCTTACAACAATGAACACGAAGCCACGAGTCGCACGACAACAACAGCATGAATGAAGAAATGTTGCTTTTCCCAACTTCTATCTAAGTATATTTATTTCGCTTAGGCCGGAATATAGCCTACGCTACGCGAAGGTCAGTAACAGAGAAAGGCAGTCAATGTGACAACCAATCCCAATGCACATAATTAACGCGATAGTGCGGGCATGTTCGTTCTTTTTGCAGCGTCAGTGAAAAAGGGAAAACATGTTCATTCTTTGCGCGGTAGTAATGAAAAAGGGCGAGCGTGTTCATTCTTTACACGGGACCAATGAACATGGACGAGCAGCCGACAACATGAAAGGCTAATGTCGGTTAGAATGAATGAATGAATGAATTTACGCGAGAGAGCCTCGATCTGCAGTCATGCGGTGTATGACAGTAACAGTGTCACCTTGTCATGCACTGAAGTATAAGTAAAAACAGCACTGGAAGAGTATAAGATACAAATATAGGCAATAAGTGCACAAGTAAAGCAATAAAACACGACGTTTCGGGGATATCTGCACCCCGTTATCAAGTGTGCATATCAGCTCAAAGGCTTCGTACAATAATCACAGAACAAATAAAAATCATGTTATGGCAGACACTCCTAATAAAATAAATTTTAAAATGTATAAGACATGAACCTATGCATTGCTGGCCGAAACAACAAATACAAAGGGAGCCCAGCAAGACAACC
This sequence comes from Lithobius niger, assembly GCA_023313725.1. Classification (NCBI taxonomy): domain Eukaryota; kingdom Metazoa; phylum Arthropoda; class Chilopoda; order Lithobiomorpha; family Lithobiidae; genus Lithobius; species Lithobius niger. The sequence goes on along the minus strand of JAHWFP010074032.1, from coordinate 82,344 downwards.
TCTTCCCTGCGAGTGCAGGTAAGAAGTGAAGCCAGGTGGCTTTTTCGCGCATACTCAAGGTGAGCAGGAGGAGAGGGGGGGGGGGGGTGACGGTTCTTCATGCTCGAACTGAGATAGCCCCAACTGTTTTATTATGGGAACGTATTCTTCCATGTTTCTATTTTCAGGTAAAATGTGATTGTGAGCAGGTGGTTGATGTGATAAAATGACAAGAGTTTCAAGATTAAATCTGGTTTTAAGCTGTTTTTCCGTAAAGAGAATTGTGGCGTTATCCAGGTCAGGAGTTTGCCCTGTTTTATCCTATCTGGGGAGCTCCCTGTATTGATACAGTGTTGAACAAGTGAATTTGTTGTGACATTTAAGTTTACATTAGATTTGTGGGTAGTAATCCTTTCATGAAGGTTTTGTTGCGGCTGACGTAAGTGGCCGTGCATGTTGGGTCGGAGCATGGAATCCGGAACACCAAATTTTTCGTGGAGAGCATCTTTACTTTTTCATCATTTGAAATCCTAGGTATGGTGCGTTGCGTAAGGTTGGGGTGGGAGCAATCTTATACTCTAGCAAGCATGGTGCCAATCGGTCATATTGTTGGACACATCGACGCACAAAGTGAACTCGAACATGTGGTGCCTTCTGCGTGCACCGTTCGCATCCCGCGTCACCACTTAATCACTACACTGAATCTCATCGATTAATTTATGATGCAGGAGCAAGTGCAAGCACCTCATTAAAAGCACCGACTCACGCACACGGCCTAACTCCACCATGTAACCAGACTCATTCCTCACCACGCAGAAGGCCATCTCAACCATGGCTACAGATTCACTACTCCTGACTTCAAAGTGCAGCACCACACAACACAACACCACACCGCACCACTCCCCCCTGTTCAAGAGAAGGAAAGGATCGCCCCTGCTGCATACAAGAGGGACAAGACTATTTTACGGCACGAGAAGCTAACAGGGACACAGGAAACTAGCAAATCACAGCCTAACCTTTGTGTCGCACAAAAACTTGTTATAACCCACATTCGCAGCACTGGGGACGCACCCGTCCTGAGCGACAGCAGTTCCTGAAGAGATGAGTTCGCTGGTCTAATCCACCTGGCTATCAACTGCCCCTGATGAACGAACTTACTGCAGAACAGTAAGTGTTCCACAGAGGCTTCAGTGCCACACAACGCACAGAGCAGCGACTCCTCCCAACCTAGCCTGTGCTGGTGTGTGCACAATAGCAAATGACCTGTGCGAAGTCTGCGAAGTCTGTATGGGAACCTCTCCAAGATGGAGCTTTTGCTGCATCTCGGATGCAACCGAAAATGGAACCGTCCAGTCTGGGATGACTCTCACTCCCTTTCCCACTTCTCGAGGAACCAGCCCCGAATGACGGTTCACCTAGACCTGACAGACAGGCACAACGACATCCCAGCGGCACCGCCATGAGCCGCATCTTTTGCCAGCATATCCGCTTGCTCATTTCCATGGACACCACTGTGACCCTTGACGCATCTGAGAGCAACTTCACTGGATTGCAATGCGATCCACAGTTTCCAAAAAAATGGAGAAGATTAATGGATCACTGACATCCAAAGTATTCACCACATGCCGGAGACTGGACAGAGAGTCAGTCACAACTGCAAAAGATGGCAAACAAAGGTCAAAGGCAACATCTAATGCTACAGAGATCGCCGCTAACTCACATACACTGCTGGAAGTAACAGCACTGAGGCGACATCGCAGACTATATTTCAGAGTAGGAATTGCAACCCCAATTTCTCTTGTTCCTGATGCATGTAAAAATGACGTGTCACAAAAGACATTGTCTACAGTGTACCAGGGATCAAACAGCCAAGACAACCCTGAACATCAGGCACTGGGGCTTAGAATTCGAACACAGGCCACATCCTGGGTGCAGAGATGAGAGGCTGCCAGAAGAAGAGAAGCACCTTCCCCGGCAGGCCCCTACACCCCACGGGCTACACTGCTAACCTCGCAGTAGTCCACAATGACTCTTCTTACTGGGTCTAACTTGCCCTGCTGTGATTTCTCATACACAGAGTAGCAAGTAACTCCTCAGCACGGTAGTGTAATGGCGGTTAGTTGCTCTCAACCCAGAGGATTTGAATGGGGGTTGAAACCAGGCAGCCAGTGGTAATCCGAAGGCATTCATTTACACCAGACTGCAACGATCTTACGTGTCGCGCTGCCAGGTTAAGAAATGGCAGGTGGTAATCTAAAACTGGCCTTACAAACACCTGTAGGTGGAAAACAGGGCACCTCTGCTTACCATCCTGCACCAGGTTAGTACCTTCAAAATCGAGGGTCGAGCCCACACCTTTTCTCTCAGATTGCCGACATGCCAATTCCACTCTAAGCTTTCGTTAAGAAGTACCCCAAAACATTTACATGTCGACTTAGGCATGAGCACAGCTCCTCCTACAGAGACCATGACTGGCGACCTCTGCCAAACAGCTGAACAAGAGAAAACAAGTTCTGTTTTTGTCGGAGCAAGCACTAGATCCCTTTCACTCACATGCTCCATAACAGCGTCTAAAGCCACTTGCATGTGCGGTACGATTTCATCCTAATCACTGCCACCGAACCACATAGCCACGTCGTCTGCATAGCAAATGATGTTGGCAGAGAGACCCATTTCGGCCAAAATGTTGTTAATGGCAGTGGCAAAGAGCATTGGGCTTAAACCGCTCCCATGCGGGAGGCCCCGATCTGAGCTCTCCTCCGATGACCAGAAGTCATTGACCTTTGTCACAAACCACTGCTTGCCCAGCAGGGCAACAGTAGCAATAACCAGGCTCACATCAACACCCATCTTTTCCATCGATACGCGAACCCACTCTATGCTTACAGTGTCGTAGGCAGCTTTGATGTCTATAAAAACAACAACTATAGGACCAGTCTGTGGGCCCAGGGTTCACTTACACTTGACAGAAAAAAATAAGACAGCATCATGGGCACTCCAGGCCCTGTAACCAAATTACATTGGCGACAGACACTCGTAA
>JAHWFP010074032.1:58987-79315 GCA_023313725.1 Lithobius niger | reverse complement strand
AATTACATTGGCGACAGACACTCGTAATATTCCAAGAGCCACTCCAGTCTCCTAATCAGCATTCATTCATATACCTTTCGCAGGCAAGGCAATAGGGCAATCGGCCTATAGTTAACCAAATTGGTATATGATTTTCCCTGCCCTGTGTACAGGCACTAAAACAGAAAACATACAGGATGGGGGAAACCGTGCATCCCTCAAGCAGCCTCTGAAAAATCAAAAAGGCTTCTGCCTTCGTGTTAGGTGAGACACCCCTCAAATCAGCGTAAGAAGCCATATCCACTCTGATACGCTGCTGTTCTTGCATTTTGAAAGAGCTACATCAAATTCCACCTGGTCCCAAGGCAGCTCCGTAGAGCAGGACACCGCAGGCCAGACCCGGTGCACCTGCTGTGTTCCACCTGGCAAAGCGTACACACTGTTATATGCGCCAGCCATCTGTTCCCCATGCAAAACCGAGCATTGCACAGTCAGTGTTTGTGGGTCGTATACCCACAGCTGGGTGAACCTCCTGTCTTGAGAACACAAAGTGTGCCACGCCAACGCCAATGACCCAGCTGCCTTGACTTGCACAGACGATCACCAAAATTATTCGTTTTTTCTTCTGATTAAAAACGCAGATTCTTTCGTAATCCCTGGGGAGGTGAGTCACCGCTCTTCGCAGGCCAGTGTTTCCAGCTCTGATAAGCTTTGCACTGATCGCACAAAGCAGTGGTGCAGACAGCCGACCACCAATTTGGGCGCTGTTTCACAGATGGTACACCGCCTGCCGTAATTTCTTAATGCTGACGGCGATCCAACTTGCAAAAACGCCATTTTCATCGACCGGCCTACTATATTTTTTATTATTCACCATGCTTTGTGTGTTGATTGGGCACTGAACCGGTGGGAAGTGGTCACTGCCCTTTTGATCGTCTGACGCATAAAAGTCTGCCCCTCGAAAGTCTCAGAGAATACAAGAACGATTCAAGGACTGACTCCTGCACTACCCCTCCCTGCCATCTGACAAAGGTTGGGGTGCCGTCTTGAACAATAACCAAACACGAGAAGATATTGCACTGGCTATCTGTGGCCCTTGGTGTCAACCCTAATGCAGCCCCAATCATCCTAATAATAATAATAATAATAATAATAATAATAATAATAATACTTTATTTCAAATTACTACAATGTAATTCTCGAAGTTACAATGAAAAAGTGCAACTTGTGTGAGTATGACATTTTCAATCCTTTTCAATCAATATTGCATTATTCTTATTATTCTTACAGGAAGCTCGATCAATGTGGTCACAATCAAGGAGAAAACTAATAATCTAAAATTTATAGTACATGTTTTATGTTATACTTAATTCATTTGCTAATATTTTCGATAGTAAATTCTTTTTAAATTCATTTAGTGTTAAGTAATGAAGCATATTCTCTGGCAGTTGATTATATAGTTTTGGAATATACCATTCCTTTCTTCTCTTTCCATATTGATTTTTCCATGTTGGAATTTTGAATTTCTCATTTATTCCTCTTATTCTCGTTAATGCATTAGTTGATTTCTTGTATTTATTACTAAAATAATTTTTTGTTAAGATAATAAAGTTTTTTAACTCTTTTATTTTCAATATTTTGTTTTCTTTAAACAGTGTCAAGGTTTTTTTATTTTTTATTATCGATTTGTCGGCAAACATCACTTTTACTAATTTATTTTGTGTTTTTTGCAGTTTGTTTATTAAATATTCTGGTGCATGTCCATATATTTCTAGTCCATATCTTATATTGCTACTTATCCATGCTTCATACGTAGTTTTTTTTTGCTTATTATCCAATATATTTCTAACTTGATAAACTTTTGGTATGATTTGTCTTAATTTTTTAATTAACCCTGTAATGTGTTGTTTGAAGTTCCAATGTTTATCAATTTCAATTCCTAGATATTTAGTTGAATATTTTTTCTCCAGTTTCACACATTTCTCATTACATCCTTCATTATTGTTATTAATTAAGTTTTTGCAATCCCCATAATGCTTTTTAATCCAAATTTCTTTTTTGGGTTTCATTTTAGGCACAGTAATGTCCATTTGTATTGTTTTTTCTTTGCTGATGAACAATTCATTTTCCACAAAGTAATCATTTAAAATATTAAAGTCATTCTGCAGGTTGTACATCATATTGTCATAATCACTATGTATAGAAATCAAAATTGTATCATCCGCAAATAAATAAATATTAGTTTTTTCTAGCTTCTCGTCAATATCATTAGTATATATTAGGTACAATAATGGCCCCAAAACAGATCCTTGCGGTACTCTATATTTTATGTTACATGTAATACTATTTATTTCCTCAATTTGTACAATAGATTTTCTGTTTGATAGGTAGCATTTTAATATATTATAGATTTTTCCTCTTAATCCCATATTCTTACATTTTCTTAATAGTATTTTTTGATCAAATGTGTCAAATGCTTTCTGTAAGTCAATAAGTACTGCTCCAACGTATTTTCCTTGGTTTAATGCCGTTGTTATTAAGTCATTTACTTCTATTAAAAGATTTGTTGTGCTTTTATTTTTTGTGTATCCAAATTGTACGTTATTTAGTACATTATATTTTTCAAAAAAGTTGCATATTCTTTTTGCAAAAAATTTTTCCAAAATCTTATTAATAATGGACAGTAATGAGATTGGTCTGTAATTAGTTAAATCTTGTTTATCGCCTTTTTTGTAAATTGGTCTGATTATCTGTATTTTTAATTTTTCCGGCCAAATTTCTTTATCTATCATAGCATTTATTAATATACATATTGCTATAGATGTATTTTCTTTAGTGTTTTTAATATGACTTGTATGGATTTTGTCAATTCCTACTGCTTTTGTGTTGTTTAGTCCCGTAATTATATTTAATATTTCTACTCTGTTAGCCCCATCGATCACCATTGATTTTACATTAATTTTTTTTTGTTTACATCTCTGTTTTAATTTCCTTGAAAAGGCTCCTTTTTTATACTCTTAATTTCCTCTTTCATCTTTCATTTTCAAATGTTTAACTTGGTTTTCAAACATTTCATTAAATTCATTCGTGATGTCTATGGTTTTTTTTATTTTTAAATGTTCTTTTTATTTCTGCATCAATGTTCATCTTTTTTTTCTCCCCTGTTATTTCATTTATTACATCCCATACTGTATTCTTCTTTTTATTCAGATTATTTAGTTTATTTGTATAATAATTATTTTTACATTCCTTTATCAGTTTACTTACATTCATTTTTTCCCTTTTATATTTTTCTAGTAGTTCATTATTTGCTTCTTTTTTATTATTAAGTTTTTTTTAACATGTTCCATAATTTATTTTTATATTCTATTTTTTGCAGCAGTTCTTCTGTTATCCATTCTTTTCTTTTATTTAGTTTGTGTAAGTTATAGCTTTTGGTTACTTTCTGTTTATTTTTGTCATATATTTTATTAATTTGGTCAATAATTTCTTTACAGATTTCCTCTGGTTCTTGTTTATCATTCAACATTTCCCAATTTATTTGGTTTATTTCATGTATGATTTTTTTATCATTATATTTCCAGTTTTTTCCCTCCTAATTACTATTTTTATTATGGTTTATTTTTGATTTTTCTTTATTCCAAATCCATGTCATGGTTAAATAATGATCTGCTATTTTTTCAGTAAGTGTTCCTCCCTTAGCTTCTCCATTCTTATGCCGTATATATACATGATCTATACATGATTGTTTTAATTTATTTTTCCCATTTTTTGTAACAATTTCTTCTCTTGTAGGAGAGTTGATTTTACATTGATATCCTAGTGTTGCTAGAGTGTTTTCATATTGATCGATCGCTAATTGATCATAGTTATCTTCATTTTCCTTCTTCTTTTCTAATATATCAATATTAATATCTCCCACTATCATTTGATATTCCCAATTAGTTTTGTTGCTGTTGATAATATTTTTTTATTTTTTAATGAATATTTTTTTGTTATTCACTGGTCAGCTATAATTTGAAGTTTAGGTAAGTTGTTCTCTTTAATTATAATTTCAACCACATTATTGTCTTCTATTTTTAATTCTAAACAGTCAACATCTAAGTTGTCCTTTGTGAAAATCATCAATCCACCACCTCTATTTGTAGATTCTCTAGTTATTGTATAATTTCTATAATTGGTTAGCTTATATATACACACCTCATCTTTCTTAATATTAATTTCTGTTAATATTATTACATCCCATTCAATCTTCATTTCAGCTAAATATTGAACAAAGATGTCCCAGTTTTTCCTTAAACTTCTTATGTTAATGTGTATGATTTTCACATTTTCACTATTTCCAATTTCACTCTTCAGTATTCCTTCAATATCTTCTTTCTTCTGAAAAATATGGTTTATGAATTCTGTTGTACTGGTATTTTCAATAGGTCATCTTCTTCATGAATTATGTTTACTTCTTGTGTATCTCCATCTTTCCGCATCATTATTTTGCCATTCCTAAACCATACATATTTGAAGTTATGTTGATTTGCAAAGTTTCTTGTTTTCCAAAATAGCGATTTTGTATATGGTGTCATGTTTTCATTCAGGTAGATTCTCTTTCTATTTCCGTTGTTGTACATGTTATCGTTGGTGACTATTCGTTTTCTTTGTTCAAGCCATTTATCTCTGTTATTTCTATGTTTAAATTGTACTATTATGACACTTGCTTTGTTCTTGTCTTTGTTTGGAATTCTGTGGGCTGCTTCTATATCATCATCATTATGTGAAATATTGAAGTTTCTTGCCAGATTTTGTATTGTATGCATGATGTTTTCATTTTCTGGCCAGTCCAATTGGCCAATTTCTAAATTTCTGTTTCTTTCATATTGTTCCTTATCTTTGGATTCTCGGAACATTTTATTCATTTTCACTTCCAGCACTTTGGTTCTTTCATCTGTATTTTCCAACTCTTGTACTCTTATCTCCAGTTCCTGTATTTGTTTTTTCATGTCTGTGTTTTCTTTTTTAAGATCTTCTGTTTCTTTTGCCACATATTCTATAGATTTTATCACCTCTTCAATTTTGATGTTTTGTTGATCATATTTCAATAGGAGTAAGTCCATTTTTTTTCCATTCTGATTCTATATTGTTTCATTTCTTTTTCAGTGTCATTGTTTTCTTCTTCTCCTTTTTTGTCACCCTCATTTTGTTCACCAACATTTTGTTCACCAACATTTTGTTCTGTTGTTCCGGGTTCATTTTGGTCCAGTGTTTCAGATTCTTTTCTTTGATTTCTGCATTTTTGGTTACATTTCCATTCTAACTTTTTCATTTCAGTCATTGTTTTCCATGTGTTTTGTTTTAAGCCAGCACATTTGTAGCATAATTTTGATATACATTGTCCACACACCACCCAGTCACCTTGATTTCCCAATTTACTCTCACAATCCTGGCATCTAGACATTTTTTCCTTTTTTTTTATTGCTTGGGAAGCAATTTTAGTGACAAAGTTTCATTTTGGTTTAATAGTTTCATTCCGGTTCACTTAGTATTATTCCGGGTTAACACTTTCAAACTATAGCACTAACTTTTTTTGGTTTTTTGAACGCAAATCAAACACACTACGTTTTTTCACAGGATCTTATTTTCTGTTACACCACCTGTCGTTTTGCCTCATTTTTTTCTTCATATTTCACATTCTTCCACTCACTGTGTGTTTACCAAATTTTGTCTGTGTCTTCTCTGGTCCTTTATCTTGCCAAATATCTATATTTACCTTCTCAAAGGCCACTTTTTCCTTCTCAAAACATGTAATCCGTTTAGCTGTCTCCAGTCAGCAGCCACACGACCGCCATAATAATAATAATAATAATAATAATAATAATAATAATAATAATAATAAATGGATTCAACCACCGGAGTGGTTGGGAGTTAGAACGGCTTGGGGCTACTTATACTAGTCCCTGTCAATAATGGTTCACATTAAAGTCTCCACCAAGGATACATGGTGACAAGAACTTTTGGAGCCAGGCATTCCAACTAGGAAGAGATGGATTGCCTGTGACATGCACAAAAACAAGACGAATCCATTGGCAGTGCATCCAGATTTTAATGGAGCAACTGTCAATCTCAACACAAGACGAAAATATTTGCGAAACCAAGTATGGTACCGACCACTTGACAAATATTCCTACGCCCATTCCTGAGTGAACAAAGTCTGACCAGTAAGGCAACCCGCTAAAATTTTGCATATTGGCAGCTTTTGGCACGCCCGAAATGTCTAGGTGTTCCAAAATGTTCTCCACCTCACCAATTTTGTTGCGTAAACCCCGAGTGTTCCAAGAGGCTATGGAAAACGTGTTGAATGTGAAATAGGCAAAGTTAGGTTTGCCCTACCTTCTACCACATCCCCGCTAGCCTGCGTGCCGGATGACATGCTTTGACTCTTCCGTATGCTAGACGGAATGTCCACCTCCTCAATAAACCTTACAGCCAAACAGTGCACACCTCCATCTGTCTTGGGCATGTTTTTTCGCGCCTGTGCTAATATTTTCTACACACTGAGTGATGTCTGGTTCTTGACTTGCCTGTTTGTTCAGCTCATGCTGACTTGACTCACACTGCAATCCTCACCGTAACTCTTTATTATGAGCTACATCTTCTTCATGAGTCACTTGGGTTGCCTGAATATCCATTTCTTTACATTCTTGACTTTCCTGACTTTCCTGACTTCTAACAACCACATCACCAACTGGCGTATCCTGATGATGTGCTTTCCTCCTTTCCTGCTTTTTTTTCGTCTTGGCAGAAAGCGTAAGCCATGCACCTCCACTGTCTTCATCTCCATCTGAAACCACAACTGTGGTTGCAACATTACTCACATTCATTGACAAAACGTTTGAACCGGAGTACTTAGGCATGGTGTACTTGAGCTTAAGGTACTGGGCTCCAGTGAAATGGGTGCTGGATCCTTGACCTGGTGACGAGATGCAGTCTGGCCCTCTCCTCCCCCCAGTGCTAAAGGTTGCCTCACTGATCCTTGTCTTGCCCCAGAGATGTTCAGATACGTCCTGTGGGTCTCAATATCCGCCACAGGCCGTACAGGCCACTCTCGCGCACACGCGCCTGAAATGGCCTCGCAGCCTTCAGTGAAGGCACCTTGGAGCACAATCAGCAATAGATACCAATGCAGGGATGCCCATGACCAATATGACATCCGGGACATCATGAATGAACTTTGACTCCCGTACCTTGAAGGAGATTAAACGGACGCCCGTCTCACACACCGTTTTGCCCCGGACTGTAAGCGTCTCATGTGAATGTGAATCTAAAACACCAGTTTTACTGAAGGCTGTACCGACGTCAGCTGCTGTCACCCCATGCGGCAGCCAATGGAGGTGCGGCTCCACTCGCTGCTCCTGCAAGTCGTATACCTCAGCTGCACATCCGTTGATCTTCAGTTGCGCTTTTAATAGCAGGCGTTCTGCATTGTCTTAGTGACCACTTCGAAAGTGTGGCCCACTCGTAGTGTGCACACCGCTTCTACCTCTCCTGCGCCGGTAATACACTTAACCGCAAAATAAATTTGCACCGTTGGATATGGCTTGCCAGCCTGTCCGCACAAAAACACCACTGAGCGGGCCATCTCGACATTTACCAAACTTCCTCCATAAAGTTTCCGCAAAGCAAGCAGGTTTCGGACGCGGTTTCGCCTAATGGCTGCAGCAACCTTATCTTCCTCTTCTTCATATTCATTTTTGTTTCTTCCTACTGCTGCACTGAACAGTTCTTTCACAGTTTTAATTACAACTGTCCATTCCACATCCTTGCTCATTTCACTGACACGGTCACCTACTTGCCTATGAACCCGTTCATTGCCATCTCCTCCATCTTGTTCGTCATCACCATGTTGCATACCTTCTTTGGTGTCCATACCATAGCGACGTACGTCTGCTTTAGAAATGCCATGCCTCTTAGCTTCCTGCAGCACTACCGCAAAGGTTTCCCCTGAAACCAACCCAGTGTTTATATCAACACTTGTTACGAATTTTTTGATTAGCAGGTCCTGCAACATCGTCCGCCATAGTTTGTTAGTACCAAACGAAATTTTGCGACATGTCAACCTTTGGGCCCCAACGGAACAAACATAATGCTACAACAAACGAGGCAGTGTGGCAACATGTTTTCCTACTAGACGAGTGTATGTTATGTCGGGACCAGCTCGTATCAAGGAACACGCTAATGGTCTGCCTGGTAAGTTCAATTGTTAGAGACGGGAAAGCCAAAGGCTCACAAGAAATAACTAAATACAGATGCAAACCTGTTTACGTTGCCTTTTGGACTTATATGTCAGACTGCCTGAGCGGGGAATCGAACCCAGGACCTATGAAACCAAAGGCCGAGGTCCTACCGCTGAGCCATACTGACATGGCAGGACATCGGCCTTTGGTTTCAAAGGTCCTGGGTTCGATTCCCCTCTCAGGGAGTCTGACGTATAAGTCCAAAAGGCAACCTAAATAGGTTTGCATCTGTATTTAATTATTTCTTGTGAGCCGTTGGCTTTCCCGTCTTTAATCATTATTTCACGTTTAAGTGTTTCATTCGTTTCACTAGGAGGATGGCGCGGCAAATAAGCGTCCCTCCAGTGGCGATTGGAAAGTGTTTGCTTATATGTATATATGAACGTGTTAAATGCTGCCTATGGACGTTTCCTTTTAAAAGAAGGCCGTGTCAGTATGGCTCAGCAGTAGGACCTCGGCCTCTGGTTTCAAAGGTCCTGGGTTGGATTCCCTGCTCAGGCAGTCTGACTTATAAGTAAGTCCAAAGGGCAACGTTAATAGGTTTGCATCTGTATTTATTTCATTTGTTAAATTTCAAAAGTCTTTGTTCAATTCCAGCATTGTTACATGGCGGCCAGTAGCTTTGGTACTTTAACAGAAACCAGAGCTGAGCGTATTTCACGATGATGAGGATAAATATCAGTGTGGCGAAACAGCTTGAAAATTATTAAAAATGAGCAGTCTTTCTGCCCTCACAAGCAAGAGTTGCATTTGAATGCAATAAAAGTGCCCATGCAGACCGTTGATTTTAGTTAACTACTACTACTATTACTTATTACTCTGACTACTGACTAATTCCGCTCATGTAAAATAATTTCTGCGACAGAAACAAATGAAATTTGGTAGTCAAGAGAATTTTAACTTCACTAATGGGCCTTTTATGGTTTAACGTTTGGGGCGCATTAACTAAAAAGATTGCACTTATTTGTAACGCTATTTTCATGTATGTTGGGAAAATGCCACCTGTGATCAAAATAATTATCACTCTTTTATTAGTTAACGAGTAACAATGCAAACTGATTACCTGTAGTTTAGCCTAAATCTGATTTACAAGTTTAAACATATTTACAGATTTTATGAAGAAGCAGTGGCCGAAAGCAGGGCTTGTCTCTGGAACGGTGTGTGAAGCAATCTGAGAAGACGCAGTGAAGAGACGAATTTACGAAAATGATCTAAAGTTGTTTGGCGTTGTTGACAGCGGCAAGTTAGAGAAAGGCGAGTAACAATAGTTCAAACAGTATGGCTAATGACAATGAGTCAGGCATTTATGACAATGGAGTATCTGCATGTCTGAGTGATGGAAAAGTCAGTGCAATTTCATGTAAAGAAATTGTTTAGTAAAGCAGTTGTGCAAGCAGATGATTTCTCGTCATGTACAGCCACGAGACGTAATGAGGCTGCAAAAGCTTAACAATGCTGGTTTACCCAATGTCCGTATGGAGAAATCAGTTGTCATGTTTTGCCGGGTCGCTGGAAAACCGTATTGTTCTGTCCAGTCTGTCAACGTAGCTGCTGCGATTGTTGGCTCTAGTGAAATTGAAGCGTTGTGCTCGCTGCGTGCAAACAACATCTTCCAAGCCGTACTTCGGTTGCCGGCAGCGAAGAGAGCTCTTCTAGCAGCAAAGTCAGTTAAAATCATGGAGCAGAATTGCCTCTTATGAATTAGGCAATCAATATTTCTCCATCGCAGAATCCTCGTCACTGTGTTACAGTGTGGAATACCCTTCCTTGTCCGCGGCACGTTTTAACCTACTCATTTGCATCTAATTTTACCTAATTAATGCAAAAATTAAGTCACTTCCGGTTGTCCCCTCGCTGCCTGTCTCCCCTATTACCATCACTGTCCTTTTTTCCCGCGGCACGGTCGGACGTGTTAGTGTGATGCGTTCGTGAAAAACGTGGGCTATCGTTGATTTTTGTAGTGAAGTTTCACAGTTTATGGGCCAAGCTTGCGACAGGATGCCAAGAGACAAGGTGCAAAAGACGATACGTTTGGATTACCCGGAGGATTTAGGTGCGGATGGGAAAAAGATGGACCGTCAAGTTGTCGGTAAGCCTACTACTAGAAGAACAAAGATGGCGGCGCCACGAAGTCAGTGGTTGCTCGGCCGCCGTGTGAGCCGGCTATTCCGTGGGGCAGTTTGGTGGAATCGATGAATGCACTACCAGCCTTGATGGGCCGTGAAATGCAGTTGGCGTTGGCACAGGTGACAGAAAGTGGTAGAATGCGAGAAACTAGTAAGAGTGACGATGCGTGGTTGAATTCTGGTGTGGTAGATGACTTAACGGGCTGCGTCCCGGGAAGTGAAACGGGCGGCGGATGTCCGCGCCGTAGGGAAATGATTCGAAATATTGACGCCTGGGCTGGTGAGGAGAATTTAAACAGGGATTTTGAGGATTCTGTATTAACTTTGGATGAGCAAGAAATTTTGGGCGGTGTTCGGAACGAGTGTGCTGGTGGGGCCGATGGGGCCGGTGTTGGGTTAGTCAAAGAGACAATCGACGTTTCGTTGTGGCCGGAGGCAGTTACATCGAAAATTCCGGTGTGGACTTTGGAATAGCCGGTGCTGGCTTGGTGGAATAAGAATAAAAGTGTAAAGTTGACTCCAGGGGAGCGCACTGTTATTTCAGATAGGTATGTTGTGGAAAGCGAAGTGCAGAGGGAATTTTCTCCGCCACGCACGCCGTTGTTACCGCGCTGGCGCGAAAAACATCCGCTCCTCGCAACCGTAGATGGCGCCTTGGTATCAGTTGAAGCAAGTATGTTTGGGGCGTTGCTACCGCTGCTTAAATCGCTACAACTCTGCAGCATGAAGCCGGTGGATTATTCGAGCACATGGCAGGCCCAACTGTCGCAGACGGTGGTCGATGCGGCGACGATGCAGATCCAGGCGATTTTGACGATGCATGAGGTGCGGAGAGACCGGCTCCAGTACGCTTTTTCAAAAGATATTCGCCCGGATTTAGTCACCTGCCCGCCTACGATGAGTGAGTTGTTTGGGGCGCCGTAGGCAGAGGTGATCAAGCGTGCCCAATCTGAGTCGGCAGCGACGTTGAGAGCAGCAACGCAGCCAAGACGAGGTTTCCCGAGCACCCGTCGGGGGGGAAGTGGGGAAGTGGGCCAGCCACAAAAAACGACAGTGATGGTAATAGGGGAGACAGGCAGCGAGGGGACAACCGGAAGTGACGTAATTTTTGCATTGATTAGGTAAAATTAGATGCAAATGTGTAGGTTAAAACGTGCCGCGGACAAGGAAGGGTATCCCACACTGTAACACAGTTTCGTCGGATTCGACTCAGAAAACTTAGATTCTCCTGGCGAGAACAAGTTCTCTGGGAGAATCTTCATGCCACTGCGAAGTTGCATTGGCTTCCCTTTGAGTGACTGTGAGTGACGTTGTTTAGAGTTTTTGCGTGTGTTGTGTCTCTCCTGAATCATGATTGTGAAAAACTAATTGCAGGTGGTCGAAAGCTATGTGAGACCGGTGTGCAGTGAATTTCTCTGAAATTGGAGGACTGTCCTTCTGGATGGCATTCCAGACATCGTCTCTGTGCACAGTATTTCTGCCCTCGTCACGGTTTCAGATCAACCGTCGCGACGTCTCCGCTTCGGGCTACGTGGTCACGTTCCCCGGGTCTGCGCAAGTGTTTGTTGTCGTGACTGCAGCTGTTTCCGGGATCTGCGCGACCCACGCCAGCAAATGTGTGAAGTCATGCAAGCTGAGGTGGATAGAGTCAGATCTGGGCTTAATAGTGTAGGTATAGTTCTAGTGGCCAGAGTACTTCTGTTTCTTGTGCAGCTAGTGTTATTATGAAGACTTTTGATTTTGTCTCTCCACTCAAGTACAAGAGGGCCAACAGGCGTTCTCAAAATAAGACGGCTGACTTTGCTAACAGTGAAGACACGTGAGTGTATCAAGTGCATCTGGTGTACTGCGTGAGCCGGGAGTGGGGCATCAGGGTCCTTTTGGCTCCAGTCTGGACTTGACATGTTCTACTTCTGCGCAGCCAGTTGCCCTCTCGTGTGCTTCAGGCTCTCTGAGTGATTTGACCCAAGAAACATCAGCGCAGCCACCGCAATCTACAGGAAATGAGAGTGCAGCAGTCAGTGGTGAATTCAGAAGGGATTCATCAGCCAATGCGCATAGTGGAGAAGCCTCTCTTGGTTGTGACTGCAGTAGTGGTAGTGACATTTCTCTGTTGAGCCCAGTCAGTGCTAGTGTTAGTGTTTCCCTGAGCACAAGCATGGCGGCAGATCAGGATCAGGGGCAGTAAGGATAGTAGTTAAATTCCTATCGGCTTTTAGAACGCCAGGATCCTTACGAATAAATTTGAGGAAGTAGAGTGTCTGTTGCGACATGTTGATGTACTATGTGTGCAAGAAGCCAGACTCGCCGGTGGTAGAGAGACTATTGTAAGTGGTACTGAGTGTGTCATGTCTGGTCCCCAGTCGCATGTGAGGATATTTGTTAAGTGGAACATTTCCTTTCTGGTCTTTTAGCATCGGGTGTGTTCTGGGGTTGATGAGTGTAGCATATGTGCATGGTCAGATGGTCTGCGTATTACTCTTGTTTTTCTTCACGTTTCAGCCAAGTTGTTTAAGGATACTTGGATACAGTGGGTTAGACAGTTCCCAGTACCATGCATTCTTGCTGGGGAGTTTAAGTCATCACTTTGAGTGCAGTGTGACGCGCATGGGCATCTTGTTGCGTCCTTGCTCAATTAACTGGACTCGTGCATCCTTCAAAATGGATCCCCCACTTTTGTGAGATGGAGTGGGGTTGCATTCAGGAGTCTGTTCTTGATGTTTTTCAGTGCTCCTCAGGGGATTGCACAGGCTTTCAGCTTTGCTGTCTCAGGTGATCTTTGGGGCAGTGATCATTTGCCGATTGTGCTGCGTCTGACTCAGTTTTCTTTCCCGGTTTTTGCCTCTGTGCTCCAGACCAGTTGTAGGAAGTGGAGCTTTCAGCCCGTGGCTTGTCAGGTGGCTCTTCCCACGCCGGAGTAGGTCCAGGCTCAGTGAACAACATGCTTCCGGCAAGTCATCTTGGTTGAATCTCTTCTGTTCTGTCACTGTTAGAGATAGGCACAGGGCTTACTGACAGTGGAAGCATTCCCAGTCCATCTCAAGTGGTTGTCTTATCGCGCAATTGTGTGCGAGTCTGCGTTCATCATACACTCTGAGAAGGCTCTTTTTACATCTCGTTTGTGTGTGTGAGTTGCTGCATCTGACTCCATCGCCTCTGTATGGAAGATTCTCCATCCACATGATAAGTGACTTCTGTGTGGGAGTTTCGGCCAGGTAGGGTAGTTTTGCATGCCAGGGCAGTGGTTGATGCCTTTAACAGTGTATTGCTGATGTTTACAGCATGGTCATCCACTGCACTGTCCTCGTTGGTCTGATTCAGTGGCGATGGATTTGCCTTTTTATATTTCTGAGCTTTTGTCTGTTCTAGCTAAGTGTAAGCTTCAAAGTGCATCTGGGATAGACGGGATTTCTTATCAGTTTCATCGCTGTCTGAGCAGTGTCACTCTCAGTGAGCTGTTTGCATTTCTTCAGAGCCTACTTGAAGGCAGATATGTACCACCTTCTTGGCTTTCCACTGTACTTGTTCCAGTTCGTAATCACGGCAAGCCTCGTTCAGATCCTGTGAATTACAAGCCTATTGTCTTGTTTTCATGTGTGTGCAAAGTGTATGAGAAGATACTTGTTAGACTTCTATGTAGACACTTAGAGCACTTTTGCTGCTTCTGTGGCATGCAGTTTGAGTACAGAGTAGGCAAGAGTGCATACGATGCTATTTTGTTCCTCCTGTCTAGCATCCATGAAGTGTGGATTCATGGGAATGTTGTTGTAGCTAGTTTTTTTTAGACATTCGAGCTGCTTATGACACTGTTCAGGTCGAGTAGATTAAGTACCCTCTTGTTAATATGGGTGTTAGCCGGTGTCGGGCTATAAGTGGCCGTCGACACCAATGTCATTCAGGAGGGATAACCCCCTCCCCTCAACAGGAAACAGTGAGTAATACGTCAGGTGTGACCAATACGTAAACGGGTCAACACCACCTCTTCACAGCAACTGCGGCGACTAGCCGAGTGCTATTCCTGGACATTGCCTGTAACATACCGCAATTTATTGTCTTGTCTTGTCTGTCTGTCCCACAAGGCTTGCCAAAAAGCGTGCAATCTCAGACACAGAAATGGAAAGTTGTCCGAAGGAACAACACCAAGATCCCTTTCGAGAGGACCAGGCAGAGTCCCTTTCGCTGTAGAATCAGCGTGCTAATTCCCAGCTATCCCAACACGGCCAGCAAAAAATCATGGTTTTCTGCTGGCCATGCAGAGGATATGCTGTGTCAAGGGGTTCCAAGGGTTGTACATTGCCAAGGACTCCAGAGCACTCATGGAATCACTAAAGTTGATAAAGTTGATAAAGTTGATTCTTGAAGGTCAAGAATCCATTCTACAGCCAGACCGAGTGACAGAAGCTCTGCAGAAAACACAGAATAGCTTGATGGCAGGCAATGGGAAACAGTCACTCCCTCATGCACACAAGCACATGCCATGCCAATTTCTGACTTCAACCTATCAGTGAATAGCTTCCGATAGCTACTGACGTACTGATAAAACAGCCACCGGAACTCCTGCAAGTACCAGGGGGTGGTGGAGAGGGAACTTTTGGGAGGGATCCCAAAAGAAAAAGTGAAAATGCCACTTGGGACAAGCAAAGTGGCCACTGGCATCTCCAGAATTCTCAAGGTGCAGGGTATTTCAAAGGCTATCTCCCGAATGGACTGCTGGAGCCAATCTGGTCCAAAAACCATGGACCAAGGAGGGCTGGATCGCAAAGCACGCTAATCCACAGCATACTGAATGGCTAGCAGTCACTGGCGAATTCGATGCTAGGAATTTCGGAGTGAAATTACCTAGCAGAACTATTTCTCTCTCTTTCTCGAGCCATGACTTCAGTGGTGAGTGCATCAGATCACCAGAGAGAGAGACGAAAGACGACAAGTTTTAAAGCACTGATCAGCCAAGATACCATCATGCAGACCTACTTCCATTGTCTTTTGAACTTCCATATACTTCTTGAGCAAGGAATTGGAACCAACGTCACAACCGTCTTAGCTCTATGAATAATAACCCAACGGATTCACTGTAAGGCACAATGATTTTATAGGAAGATAAACTTTCATGATTTTCTAACAACAATTAACCAATGGAAAGCTAGTAAACGGTAGCCACCAGCCAATAACGTCTCCTTAACACAGCACTCGGTATTATTTTTAGCTTCGGAATGTAACTCGGGGTTGAGAACATTTATAGATAAAAATAAGGCCATAATGGCATTATTACATTCTTGCTGAGCTGTGTCCTGTTGTAACCGTCACATGCCGTCAATGCCTTCCAAACCCATTAACGAAACTCGTCTTTCTGGAGGCAGTTTGGCTCGTCAGGGGTGCATTGCTATGTCAGCCTTCAGTGCCTTCCAATCTGCAACCAGACCTCGGCTAACTCAACAGAGCCTTCCAATGAACGGAAGTGATCTCACTCGATGCGCGTTTGATAGTTCTGACCACGAGGTGACGAAACGAGGTGACGAATTAGTTTCTCGACTAATTCCGGATGGAGTCCATCAGTCGCATCAAAAGGTGACGTCAGTTTAGCTCAACACACTTTTGGAATTGTCTCTCCTTATGCTTGCTAACTGTTTTCTGTGTATATTAAACGTACCAAACTGCCTCCAGTAGGACCAATAGGAGTTTGGACGAGTATGGCTTGTATTGGTGATTTTGGAAGTATCGTCAAGTATTTTTTATTTATTTTGTTGTGACTTACACGGATTCTGTATAAATAAATACTTACCCTTATTTGGTTTCCTTGTGGTCGTTTATTTCTAATATTTAAGCCTTCACCTAATTTAGTTTCTGTGTCGGCATTTCCAACTGAGGCGGCTTATGGCTTTATACCACCAAAACCAAACGAAACAGCTGAGAAACAGGAAACGAATAAAGAGACTTTAAAGTAAGTGATGACATGTTGATGCAATTTACAATTACAAATGCACTTGTTAGAAGTATTTTATGTTAGGGTTCTATTGTCTGGGACCCATCACTACATTATCTCGTAGGTGAGCTCGAGAGGGTACAATGAAATGTAATTGGATTTCTACGCAACAAATACTCTTTAAGCTGTTACAACTTTACCTATGAAGAACTTTGCTTGACATTCTACCATTAAAACAATTTCGAATTTGCTATGGCTTGAACTTCACGTAAAAACTTGTTCATAATAGAATTCAGTGTTCGAACTGTTGAAAAGGCTCTAACCTCCACATGCCTCTGACAGAAGAATGTTGTTTTTGGTGAGCCTCCCGATCGAATTGAATACCGAAAGTGCGTTCACAGCTTGAAACCAACTTGAGTCCGTTCACCACTTTCAACAGTTGGAAAAAGAACATTCTCACCTCTAACCATTATCCTTTGATTTCTGCCAGTTTTTTTTTTTTTATTTCTGTGTGTGTACGTATATTGTGTTATAATTTTCTAGTGGGATAGGATTCCCTGTAAAATTAACAGTTCGAATTCCTCACCAGTTTGTTTTTCCTAACTGTAAAACTGTGAATTGCATGGTAAGAAGTTGCTACAATTAACTGCATAGAAATATCACGGAGTTACTTAAAATCTCTTGCAGACTTTAGTTTTAATTAATCGCATGCTCCGAGTTATATAGCGCAATTTTCCTAATTACAGTGTAGCAGAATAGTAGTTAAGCTATAGTTCCTCTTCGTTTACCCGCTGAAATCCACCATCATTTTCTCAACAATGCAAATGCAGACTGGTAAAGACCCCAAGCACATTCTGTAGGGACCAGAGCGGATAATTAAGGGGGGGGGGGGACTGGCAACCATAAGTCTGAATCGAAAAAAATGGACCTCAGTCGGAAAAACGGGAGGTGAGACTAATTAAAAGTCGATAAAATAACAGGAAAATGTCGGAATTTTAGTTGCAGTCTGAAATTTCAGCCTCAACTCCCGTCCTGCCCTTCAATATTTTGCCGTCGTTGCTATACCATTGGGATTTGATTTGGGTCAGACCGGCATTTTCGTTGTCTGCAAACCATTTTTCGTCGCTCGTTGAGAGACGGTTCAAAGCCAATCGGTGCCTTTCGGCGAGCGATACTAATGTGGCGTAAACACATCCGGTATACTCTTAGTTTCCAAATGAGAAATGAGTAGAATAGTATTCCCTTCTTCCAGTGCGTTTTACCCTCGTTCAGCCCACACTACAACCCACGATCGTCCAGTCTCAACAGTTGTGTTCTCCGGTATGCGAATTGGTGAAGACCTCAGCACTTTCTGTTAACTCCTCTGGAATCTGGGCGGATTTGGGTCAGAATAGTCTTTTCGCTGCTTGCAAACCGTCTTTCCTCGCTCCCTCGCTCCTGCAGAACCATGAATGTTTCATGAAAACGTACGAGCGACCAACCAGGAAACTCCCTGTAATTGGATCAAAGCCGCAAACGTGTCTCAATCCAAAACATATTAAATGAAGAAAAAATTCGCACGGTCAGAGGTCGAGACATGAAACCGCTACCACCAACGTAGGCCTATAACCTCCCCCCCCCCCTACACCCAGCCCTTCGCCCCCACGGTTACCGAGAAACGCTCTCATAAACTACCCACGCTCATAAGTCATTCATTGCATCCATTAAAGTCTCGTAAAACGGAGAGCTATACCTTCCCTACCGAGGGTTAGAAAGTTGCCACTGTGGACCTCAAGAGTTTGAGGGTTAACTAGATTCTTGTGAACGCAGTATGCATAGGCGAAGGGCGAAAAATCATGCAAAAAAGAAAGAGGCGGCGTATTTATGAATAAATTTGTAAATTTTCACTGACTCTGTATAGCTGCCCTTTGAAACTTTATTTAAATGCGCAAATTATACGATGGAGGAAGAGGGTTTTCATAAATTTCGCGGTGTTGCGGCGGCGTATATAGGCCTACCTTGTTTTGGATTTGAATCCGATATAATATTAGAGGCCGAATAATACGTAAATAATTCAAATGACGCGCATGGCAGTTAATGGGCTTCCAGAGCGTAAATAACGGCTTCTGGTGAAATGACCAGTTTTCATGGTCTCGAACTATATTATCGACTGATGTTACGTTTCTATTTGAATATAAATATTGTTTGTAAAGCGGTTGTGGCGTTAGTGTTCTGAAGGCAAGCAGTTCATACCCTCAGGAGCACTCCCACTCCAAAGCCCTAAGGTGAATGGAAAGATGTTTTCATCTTCTCTTATAAAGAAAGCTAAGTGGATACTCAAAAAGAATATTGCTACACTGAGGGATAAAATGAACACTTTTAACTCCGTATCGCGGTTAGCTGACTTCCGTTTTGTTGCCTTTTTGTTGTCCTGCTTTCAATGCGAATCTCCTCAATTTTCCAGACTTCCGGAAATATATACGGTTTCTCATCAACAATTTAAGGAGTAAATTAGATTTGTGGCGTCTATATACATATTGCCAAAGTTTAACGCCTTGACCATGACGTACATGTTGGGGATAAGGGCGCGTTTACGCAACGAGTCGCCCTTGACATTCTCGCATCTATGCTAGAAATCATCTGAAATTCCAACATGGCAGTGGTTTTGGCCCTATCGACTCGCAACGAAAACCGTCAATAATACGTGTTCAGGAGCGACTGGGAAAATTTCGTCAGGAGGAATTCTTTATTTTATTGTCACGAATTACAAGACTTAAAGCATTCACTCAACCGACGTCGGTTTTAAGCTAATCCAGGTATAGCGTTGTTACCACGGCAACAGCAGCTTTGCCATCGCGATTAAATTCTAGCTGCAAGAACGCAAAGGCGAGTTGTTGCGTAAATGCGCCCTAAATGAAGGAAACTAAGTCCAAACGCGAAACGAGAACTTTGTGAGTGCTCCCTGGGAAACTCGAGCAAAGCAAAGCATTAGAGTGCTAACTACGTATAGCATCTTGTCTCTTGCTAGCTTACGTGGGGCTCTAGCGATAGTTGCAGCTACCTCTGATAACACTTTTCCTTCGTGCGGCTTCGATGGCAAAGCATTATCAGAAGTACTAGCAGCCGGAACTACCGCCAGGTCCTCACGTAGGCTTGAAAGAGGTATTTATACATATAATTACACAAGACGCCAGTCAGCAGGCATCGGCACCGCAACCAACAACGACAGCTGCTGCAGGCACCGCGCGTCTGGTAAGAGGGAAAGCATTGCAGGAAAGGTTTTCAGGACAGCATAGTTCTCGAAGGGGACAGCTTCGAGACTGCCTTCAGCCTTATTTAGTTCTGCCAGCATGAACCTGAACATGGAAGAACAAATACTGGAAAATGGGTATAATTGAGTCGCAGGATGCGCTGATTGAGTGAGTGAAGCGAACGAAAATCAGTGTTTGCTAGCTTTTGTGCGCAACAAGTTGAGGAAACGTAATTCCGTTGAACATGGACATACACATGAGCTGCCATGCATTCCATGCAAACCATGCATTCAACACCACCCGTGCTTTCAGCTAGTATCTAGTTAACTTTCCAATCTATGGTATAACCGAGTGGTCAATGTCCAGTAAATGAGACTTTATAAAACGGACCGTCTGTGTACGGCGCGGGTAGTGAAAGGGTTAAAACTTGACGGTAACCCACAACTTTCACAAGGTTCGTTACAAAAATTCTTGATGGACGTTTCAACGTGGAACACAGCAGAAAGTTTGATCGTTAACTGGATCATTAACTAGACTCTTCCTTTTGCTAACGTGTTACGTATTGTTACGCAGTACCAAAAGTGTTCCAGTTTTCTTCAAAAACATAGGAATTTCACGGCTTCTTTTTTCTTTCAGCGACATCTGGTGGGATTAAGCAGAGGAAACGAGCTTCTCATTCTATGTTGGGGTTTGTCAGTCTATCTGTTTGTCGTTAACCACGGAAACGTTTGAACCGTTAGACGATTAACTGACAATCTTCCTCAGGCTCAAAGACCATCGAAAGTTAG
>JAHWFP010074032.1:29444-58793 GCA_023313725.1 Lithobius niger | reverse complement strand
ATCTTCCTCAGGCTTAAAGACCATCGAAAGTTAGCCGATTAACTGGCGATCTTCCTCAGGCTTAAAGACCATCGAAAACCCATAGAAAATTAGCTAGTTTTGAAGAAAACTGGTGCACTTTTGGTACTGCATAACAAACAGTAGGCCTAAGTTGTGTAGGATATCACCGGCTTTTTGAGGAATGAGATGCGACAATGTCGAGACGCGCAACGTCGAGCCGTTATTGCTTCTCATCACAAGAACGCCCAGGTTTGGTGAGCGTCATTCTTTGTGGTCTGCCATTTCTTTCAAAAGTTCCCCCTCTCCTCCCCCCCCTAAAAAAATCATCTTTATTTCTGTGGTAAAACTTTCCTCATTACGATTATACTCGTAATTCAATATATTTAAAGTAGGCTACAGTACAATGAGCACAAATTGATGGGCTCATGCCTCTCTGCTTAGTTTTCGTAGTATACCTACGTGGACACAAGCTGTATCGCTAAGGTTATGCAATCATGACTTGGTTCAAGACTGGCTAACCTTCTTACCACGATGGTGTAAACTTCAAGTACTTAAATTATAACAAATATGTTTTGTAACGAAAATCACGATCCTATTCCCATTCCAGTCCCTAATGCAGGCTATTGATCCGTGACCTGCAGAGAAGGGCCCATTTTCTGCATTGAATAAGGGACCCATCTGCCAGTGGCAGACGGACATATGGGACCAGTGCGAGCCTGAGAACGCCAGGTGATATCATCTACCGGTTTCAAAATCTCAGCCCGTTCCTATAAGAACGCTCATTACAAAGAACGATTCGTGCCGACTTTCATTGGCTCAGAAAATTAACAATGTGACTGTGCATGCCACAATGTTTATGCAAAGATGTCATTGTAGACGGGTCTGTTTTTCCTTGTTTGGTGAAGGGGTATTCGTCGTTGAGTTTCCGTTGCGTGAACGGTTCATGGGGCTCTTCGGCTTCAAGCAACAATTCTCTGAATACGAATAAAAATTTAATGGTTGTTATGCGAAGGGGCTACTCTTGATTGAGTTTTTTTCTGCTTGAACAGTAATGGAACGCTTCGAAATCGAGTGACATTCCGTAAGCAGAGAAACCGTGCAGGCTAACTGGGTTATTCATCGTTGAGTAGCTTATTGCTTGCGCCTTGACGAATGCCTGCGAAATCTTGAACAATAATACTGTGCGACAATAAACGTGCAATTACAAGACGGAGAACCAAATGAACTCGATTAGGGATAAATAAACCTGTTTTCAATACGTAATAGTTTTGGTTTAGGTTTAATTCAACTTAAAAAAGCTCCACATTCAACAAATAAATTTAATGTAATGAAAAATATTACAGACGGTCGTGTCAGCATGGCTAGCATTAGGCTCACCTGGTAATTGGAAATTGAGGAATAGCGGTCATATTTGGGAGCACATTACTGGGTAGGATGAGAGCTGTCCACCAGCCATGACTCACCGGAGATTTCCAATCGGAATTTACAATTTAGCCTTAATTAAAATTGAACAGCTCTACATTTAACAAATAAGTAAAAAAGAATAAATAATTATCAGATGACTGACTAATTAATATGACGCATTGGTGTACCACAAGGATCAGTTTTAGGACCGATTCTATTTTTATCGTACTTTAATGACAGACCATTTAATAGCATAGACCAATATAGACTTTTACTGATTGCATTTTTTTTGCTGTCCATTTACGTAAACTATGAATTCATGATGGAAATGCTTCAAAAGCAATTTGACCATGTAGATGATTGGTGTATGTTAAACGGTGTATTTATTAGTGAAGAAAAAACTGATTTGGTTTAATGAATATTACAACACCACACATGGTGAAACCACGTATACTTTTTATACTCTGACCATCATGTCTTAATAGCCGGGTGAAAGAAGCAAAATATTTTGTAACCATTGATTAAAATTGGAAATACAAGCAACATACTGACTTACTTATTAGGAGCATTATGCCAAAATTATATTGTTTAAAAAATATACTTAATTTCAAAAGCAAGAAAGTAATATATTAGGCATGGATTGAGTCGTACCTCAGATATGGCATCGAATCTTATAATATTGCTACTAAATAAAGAGAAGTAAAAAGATGCAAAGTAAAATAGTTACAATTTTGTTTAAAAACGATTAAACATTAGAACTCACGATTTGTATAAAAAGCGTTGTTTATTAGACGTGATTAAGCTTAGTAATTGTGTAGTTCTTCTTAATTCTTCAAGTTTAGTGTTGTGCTAGAAAATTAATTTTTATATTGTAGTTATTGTAACAGGGTTCGTACACGTTTTGGGCAATATTTTTCAAGGTGTTTTCTAGGCTTTTTCAAGGCTCAACTTCAATTATCCAAGGCCACATAGGTACCGATAATGGTACCGCATTTTAAAATATATGCAGACTATCTTCTTAACAGTATATAGATGTTAATACTTTTGCTTAAAATTCACGCTCTGCGGCACATTTTTTTTAACTGAACAAACCTAATGTAGCCCGCACAGAGACCATCACAAAGACAACGATTTGTTTGTTGATTTAATTCTTTTTGCCACTGATTTATCGTCACAATTAACTATTGGAATTTTTTCAAATGTATAGGCCCATACTTAACAAAAAACGTAATTTTCTTCCTCCACATCCTAAAGCAACAAGGATTTGAAATGAAGTCAAGTACGCACGTTTTTTATTCCGCTCAACTGAAGTAGTGTACGGTAATTAATTTCAAGCCAACAACATTGTTAAGGACATTTCCAGCCTCTCTGTATTTTTTCCTAGAATTCAAAGCTTTTTAAAGGCCTGGATTTTTTTTTTATAAAATTCAATCCGTTTTCCAGATTTCGAGGCCCCGTACGAACCCTGTTGTTAAGTAGTACTTTCTAATTTACAAATTAAAATTAAAATTAAAAAAATCCCCGAAAACTCTTGTTCAATTCTACTGATCAACGAATTTAAATCGACGAATGTGTTTGTGAAAACAAACGAACTGACCCCAGTGCACATTGACAATTTTCTCGGCTTGGCACCACGCATCACTAAAAATAAATAAATAAAAACAAAACAAAACAAAAATTGTGTCGAGAACGCTGCTTCAATTTAAAATTCAGTTTGTCGAAGCATGACTGATGACCACCCATCGGACGCGTTCAAGTTCGTTCGGTATAACCATCCTTTCTATTCGCCTCTTTCAATTTTGCAATTTTATTCTGACAAAAGATATTTTTTACTCCTTTTTTTTTTGTATTGAGCGAGAAAGAATCAACAAAATCGGGATTCTCAAGTGGGGAAAATTTTGACGTAGGAGGGAATTAAAAAAAAAACAGCTGCAAAGATGTTGAAAGGGCAATTGCAAAGTCAAAATTGCAACCGAAAATTAAAAAAAATGCCGTACCATAAAAAAATGATGGCTTTTATGCCGTAATTGCAATGCTCATGGTTACCACGATCACATGTTGAGTTGGTGGGGAAGGGGGGGGGGGGGAAGGAATAAAAAAAATATCAAAAAAAAGTGAGGGCAAGTTTTTTGCACCTAATGTCGCTAATTCATTATTATCATGACTCAGCGGAACCGTTCTAGCAAGCTCGTGCCATTGTTATTCCTACGACGACTTTGTCATTCGGCTTTCCTTCGCTGGTGATCCGTCTTTTCTGCTCAAATTTCGTTAGACAAAGCGTTTTGTGCATGCTCCGCTTAATTGATTCGTTATAACGGAGTGGCGCGGCGTTTGCATCGCGTTCGGAAGCCGTCTGACGCCGACCCGAACGTGGCTTCCGTAAAGCAAGCAGCCATTGGCTCGAAACACGACGCGCGTGTAAGAACGGCTCTGATTGGCTGGCGTGGGCCGACGCGGGCACGAGGAGAAGGGAGCAGAGAGGAGAGTTTGTGCCTGCTGGCCTACGCTACGCGCGTGGCCTGCTCCCAACATTTTGCTTTCCCAACTTCACTCGCCGTCGCACTCGCGACCGCACTGGCAGCAGCGAAAGCCCGCTGCGTTGTTGGTTGCTAGGGGCGACGATGTGGATGCGTTGTTGTGACTATGGAACGTATGGATTACTCCAAGGAAAACGAATGCAAAGTTGTGCTGGTAGGAGACAGCAAGACAGGAAAAACTGCTCTAGTGCATCGGTTTCTACGAGATCAGTTCATAGATGTGAGTGGTTTTTTTTAATACGTTTTGTTGTGCGTTTTTAAAAATTTTGTTTGCGTTGTGTGTGAGCGTGCGTTTGAAAGCGATGGGTGAGGATGGTTTGTGATGAGCACGTGGTGGGTGAGCAAGGAGTGGATGGTGATGGATTTCGCTGAGAAGGAACCGTAAGTAAATATTCAGTTGGCTAAGTTTATTACAGCAACTCTTACTCGACGCAGGAAGATTCAATAAATACGGATGCAAACGTATTTACGTTGCCCTTTAGACTGAAATAAATGTCAAACTGCCTTAGGGGGAACTGAACCTACGACCTTTGAAACCAAAGGAGGAAGTCCTTTATCAGCATGTGTCAGCCAGTATGGCTTAATGGTAGGGCTTCGTCCTTTGGTTTCAAAGGGCGTAGGTTCAATTCCCCGCTCAGGCAGCCTGACCTTTAAGTCCAAGAGATAACGTCAACAGGTTTGCATCGCATTTATTTAACACTTCTCGAGCCCATTTGGCTTTCCGTTCTGTTTAATAACAAGAAAGGACGCTTGCGTGTTGTGTGCTGGACCGAAAATAATGAGAGAGGTGTGTGTGTGTGTGGCACCCTCTGCTTCAATCAAAAGCCCTAGTTGGAAAAATGGGTTTGGTCGGAAGTAAGGAGGCGGTACGAAAATTCCTAAAAACGAGAGGTGAAAATGAGAAATAGCAACCAAAAGACTTCACATTTTCGGACACGTCGACATTTCTGTTCGCATCCCCTCCCTATTATTTTGTCTCCAATAAGCACCTGATGGTGTGATACAGCTGGGGGAAAAAAGCGCAGTGTTTCCTGTTCATAGTTTAGTTTAAATAATGTTGTTTCTTCTCTTGGTTCGGTTTCCCCTTCATTCCTGTATGTTCCTCTTGTACCGTTATCTCAGTTCCAAGGTCACTGATTTCCTTCATAACATATCAACGCTCGTCTTTATTTCACAAGGTCTACATTCAGCCCTTAAGTGCATATTTTCACTCTGGAATTGAGGCTGTAAATGCTACCCTGATGTAACTAACCCCTTTTCTAATTCCAATTCCGACCAATCAGCCGTGTTTGTTTGACAGTACACTGTAAGTAAAGTACAAACTAAAAATTCGGAGTATTTCCTAGTCGCCCAAAAGTATTTTGCTAATACGGGGAAGTTCTCAGTTTTTTAACAGCTTTTATTTTCGTGGTGTTAAGTGTTAGGATAATTGTTTTGGGTTAGCCCTCTGTCATGGCGGACATTGTGCTGGAAGCATTTTATCTTAAAATTTCGTATTTTCTGTAAGGTTTAACAACGCATTATAATACTCCTGTCGAAGAATTGGTACTGAGAAAACTTTATTTCGCCAAGTTCCATCACACCCCTTCCCCCCGTCCATCACACGCCAAGTTCCCCACACCCCTTTCCCCCGACACACACAAAAATCATTCTTTCTTGGAGAAGATAGGAGCCCCCAATGCCCCACCCCAAGGTTGTTACATCGAACGATTTTCTTTCATTGGATCGTAATTCTAGGATTTTTAATTCATTTTTTTTAAACCTTCATTATGGGTAATTACCTTGGAATATTACATTTGTTTTATGTGCTAAACACGCTAGCATGTCAGTTAGCACTAAGTAGCCTTCAAAAACCTTCGTCATCGTGTGTACACGTCATCATTATCGTGTACACGTAAACAAAACGGTACGCATGTTAAACAGCCTTGAACCCTACCGTGAGCCTTGAATCCTACACATTGAACCGTACTCTAAAGAGACGTCATGATCTTGCATCTGTAAGTGTCACGGTTCGTTAGCTTGTGCGGACCAGTCAGGAAGAGGGGAGAGTTACTTCTAAGCACGGGAAGTTAATACAGTGTGGGATACGCATAATTTAACCCTTGAATTGCAACTATAACCTCTAGTTACCGCCACGTTTTAAAAAAACATAGCAAAGGTTTAACTAAAAGCCTTGCGACTGAATCTGTCGGAACTTATTCCATCCCTTTAATAAGTACATCACAAACAAACAAACAAAAAAACGTATCGCACGTTTCCTAAACAACGAGTCACGTGGGTCCGTGTTTGTTAGCAATTAGATCAACTTAACGACGGTCCAATTTGAAGCGTATTTTGTCTACCTACTTTTCAAATAATCGACGTTGCTATGCGCTGAATGACAACGTATAGTTTGGTCTTCCCATCATTAGATAGGTGCATGAACTTGACGCCACTCATTGGCTATGGGAGAAGCTGACTCAACCAAGTGAAGCTTTAACATTAATTTCTTGTCGCAGAATTTTTCATGTTGAGGAATGCAAATACGAATTGAATGTAACATCGTCCTAATCCGTATACAACATTGAAATTAGATTTAAAAAAAAAAAAGCTAAATGAGGTGACAGGCATTAACAAACTGAAAATGCAATCGATAAGTGTCTCCCCCCCCCCCCCTTTACTCTTTACTCTTACACAGAACATCATACGCCTGAAAACTTTTTTTCCCAGTCACTTGCAGGCAGTGCTGCAATTAAGGGTGGGGGGAGGGGTGTACAAAGGGTGCAAGAAACTTTGGCCCAGGAGGCAAAGGTGCCCTAATTTCAAATCAGAAGGCCCAAATTTGTACATAAAACTACTGTAAAATAGGTCACAACCTGGCACCCAAAATTGTTTAGACTTTTGGGGCGGTATATTTTACTCTTGCAACCCCCTTTGAAAAATTGTAGTTGCGGCACTGCTTGTAGGAGGGTTTGTTTTGATAACGAACTACGGTTTTGGATTGCATCACGGCCGAATATTTTGAAGGGGATCTCCATCCCCATCATCAAAAAAGGCTGAAACGGAAGAATGGGTCTCAGTCGGTCGGAAAACAACCCTCCCTCCCCCCCGCCCCGAAAAAACTTGTTGTCTTCGGTATGTCCCTTAATTGCACTGCCAAACAACACACCGGCCCTGTACAAGCCAAGACTGTTTGATTTAGGGAGGAAAGTAAAACCTTCTAACCCACGTGTGGACTAGAAGGCGCACACCTCTAATGGTCTCCTACTTGTGATGACCTACTGTGGTAGATGCTCTTGACTTAGCAGTGCAGAGGAACTTTTAACATGCTCCCCTTAGATATCTCCTTTGCTCTTGCCTTAGATAAGATACGGTAAGCCCTTGTTATCGACTTAAATTTCACTGAAATTACTTGACCAAAATTTCAAACCAAAACACATCTGTAGCATTACTCACAATGTTCTTATCATCTGAGCCATTTCTCGTGGCCAGTCTTTCAGAACTCACTGTAGATTACTTAATCGTGGGAAGATACAGAAGAAATGAGAGGATAAACAAGCTAAATGACAATAAAATAATAAATACATAAATGACTGTAAAGGTTTGGCGAATGTTAGCTTGTTTTTATACATTTTTTTTTAATTTCAGTATATGGTATTTCTGTAGTGGTGTCTTTACCAGAGGCATACTCGGGCTTGGACTGGCCGTACTGACATTATGCCATTGGCACTGGCGCCTTTGGTTGCCACACTACTGGTGCCCCATGGCAACCTTCTGTTTTACCCCTTTCCGAAAGAAAAATGAAATTATCGACGTTTCCCTTCACCTTTTCCCTCTCTCCAATTCAAAATTAGTGCATGAAACGATGTCGTCGTTCCGAGCATTTCTACACTGTAAGCGAAACTTTGTCACTAAAAGGCCTTTCGCCATCACGTGCGTGGGGCAACTGATCGCGATGTCATTTATAATCCACCTTTTATAGACGCCATATACGTGAATATAAATGCCATTGAATTTATATGCAATGCGCGCATGTGCAAAACACCCACGATAGGCTTCTAATGCATCTGTGGTACGCGCAGTGAAGCCCTTAAGGGGTTGCTTCCTAGTGACAGCCTGGTTAGTGTCTATAGATCGTATTGGCCGGCGTCACGAGGCTAGTGGTTTCCCGGGCGAAGTGGCCCTGCTCAGTTTCCCTTGATTTACAGTTTTATCATTTGAAGATCGTAAAGAAAAAGGGATGAACTCGGCTTAACCAACCTTAACTATAATAGGTGTACACGGTTAACAAAACAAAATTTTGATAAAACAAAATTTCTTGGGTAATTATGTAATCCGGAAAGCGACTTTTTTTTTTCATTTCTGTTAACTGTGGGCGAGATAAGATTTTGGGAGATTTCGACGTCCTGCCTGATAGCAAACTCAAAAGACAGCGTTGGTTTATAGGGATCACCAGTGGCGTAACTACAATGAGGCAGAGGAGGCAGCCGCTTCCGGGCCCACCGACTTTGGGGCCTCCATCACTGGCGCCAATTTAAATTTGTTTGTAATCACAACATACTAGAAAATAAGTTGTTCGTATAGTTTCGTGAAAAAAGTTGTGCTTGTGTTGCAAAAACCTAATTGTTTTATTTTTTTTATGAAGGGGGGGGGGGAGGCCTCAACTGGCCTCTCGCCTTATGTGGCAAAAACTGCTTTTTTTATTGAGGGCCTCTACACATTTTCTGTGAAGGGGGGGGGGGCACCTCTACTTGACTCTTTCCTTGTGTGGCATAACGGCATTTCTGTTTTTAATGTATGAGGCCCTCCACTGGGCTCTCACCTAGTGCGCCAATAACTGATTTTTTTTTTCGTGAAAGGGGCCCTTCACTACACTGCCGCCTCCGAGCTCCAATTTTGAAGTTACACCTCTGGGGAGCACGAACCCCAACTGAAGCGAATTACCCAAAAACTATACAGGAATATAATGTCTATACAAACCAAAACTTTGTAAGGATTCCTGTCAAATTTTCGCCATTTTCCGTCGTGATATCAAACGGATAGTTAATCCCGCTAACTAATACTTCATCGTATTACTTGACGTAATTAAAACTGTGTATTTATTTAACTTGGCGTTTGATATAACGACTGAATGAAAACAATTCGATAAAAGCAATCGAGCGTCGTATGTAATGTACACTCGGTCGGCACCTCCTCTTGTCCAGAGCAAAACCGGATTCCGGATTCCGACCCTTACATTAGTTTTCTCAGTTACGTACACTTCCTACCAACCTGGCCAGACCACGGAAAACCTGGAAAACACGGGGAATTTAAACTAGGTTTGAAATTCAAAGAATTGTTTGTTGTTTCGGGAAAAAAAAACCTGGAAAGCTCTGGGAATTGAAACTAGCGTTTGTAACTCAAACCATTCTCCGTTGTTAAAAAAAAAAGAAACTTGGAAAGCTCTGAGATAAACTAACATTTGTAACTTAAGTGTTTCTCTGTTGTTTAAAAAAAAAAACCCTGACAAACTTGGCGAATTTAAACTAATGTGTGAAACTGGTGGAATTCTGGTTAAAAAAAAAACTCCATGGAAACTTGGCAAAAAAAGCAAAGCCGTACTTATAGGGCTAGGCCTAAGTACATTTTAAACACATTATTTTAAAACAGTGTGGGTACAGTGTAAAACATTTTATCCCATATAATTCTGTATAATTGAAACCTAAAAGTTGGGCGGGCTACTCACTTGCGCTGTCAGCCCGTGAAATAAATAAAACTAGCCCAATATATGTGGGGAAAAAACGTCTTTCCGAAAATCACGGTCAATAGCCTGGAAATTGCTCTGGGAAACTTGGGAAACTCATCAACAGTTTTGTGGAACCCTGTTACGGACTTCCTTTTAAGAAGCTCGACTAAAACTTTCTTTACTGGGTCGTGCACGACTTTTAGAGAATATCCCACATTGAACTTCACCCTGGGCGACCTATTTCTCACAACTTTCAGACCAGTCAGTACGCAATTAAAAGTTCGTAATAATAAAAAAAAAAAACTAGAAAAGAAATCTCTTCCTTTAGCCTCTGCAACCAACCACCCTCTTCCCACCCTCGTCCACTTTCTGACACAGACCAGATTTGTAAAGTATGGCATTCGTTTTCAACGAGGCTCCGTTCTAAACCATTCATCACTGCTGCCTGACCAAACTCTTGCCTCCTTTCCCAAACGAATCAACAGAAACCGTTTGTCTTGGACGCCACTGACGATGGAGCCAGTTGTAAAGTTGTGGTGTAGCGCAAAAACAGCTGCTCTCTCTCTCTCTCCCGTTGCCTAGCTGGCATCGACCCCCGTTCAACGAACCCCTTCACCCGTTCTCGTTCTCGATCTCACGCGCGCGCCAAGGCAAGATAAACTATTCTCTTCAATGGGTTGGGGGTGATTAAATATGACGCGCAAATTGCGTGTTTTCTTAAAGAAAAGATGCCCACGTTGCTACGTAAATCTCGTTCCAAGTTTGCGGGGACTCGTCGTCGTTCACGCGCCACGTGAATAGAGTACTATACATATAATGAGAGGAGTGAAACCAGCCATAAGACCTGTAGAACAAACAGGTTTTTTTTTTGTTCTTTTTTTATAATCACTGGAACTCGCTCCGAACGTCTTCATTGTTAACTTGTCTCAGTTTTCAGTCATTATTTGTACCACTACGTTGTCCAGAGCGATCCGAGAAACTTTTCAGTCTTTGCTGTCCCAGTTTAACATCCGGTAATAGCCGAAGCTTTTACCTCGATGCTAAAACGATCCTCAGATCGCCCTGTACAACGTAGTGTACAAATAATGACTTCAAACGTGAGACACATTATCAATAAACACGAGTTCAGCGCGAGTTCCAGTGATGATAATAGCGCATAAGTGTACAATTTAATAACGCTCAATACAGGTACGGATTGTTCTACGATATGATTAGTACTCTGCATCCATAGGACGCGCGAGCGACGACAAGTCCCTCTGTCGAAATCTTTTCGGCGTTATTTCTCTCTTTCGGTCGGGTGGTGACAAGATTCCCTGGGCCTGGGAGTATAAGCCGAGTGTTTTTGCCCCATTCTTCGACTAGGGTGTCTGGGGAAGCGCCCTGAGATCCCACTGGGAAACCCGGAAGCTAACAAAATGTCGATGTTTCTATACGTAGTTGATGGGCTTTGCAGAGGTTTACAAGATGTAAAATTCTAACACAAATATAAATAATTTGTCTGTTCATGGGTGGTGAAACTCAATTCAAAAGCCAGCTGAGATACCCCCCGCCTCCACCTCCTCAAGTTTACCATATCTAAATACCAACATTAAATCCTCGTCAAACATTGCACCACATTAGCTAGACAGTTTTACACCGAACGTTTGGAGTTTCTAGCCTAGGCATTTACAACAAAAGAAATATTGCGAAAGCAGTAATTATTTATTTGATGTAGCTTGGCTAATTCTGATTATCTGAATAGTGTGTGTGTGTGTTTGTCTGTCTGTCTGTCTGTCTTCAGGGTTCCGAGGTCATCAGTTCCTAAGTTTAGTCTGACATTAACAGTGTTGTCGCAAACTGGTGGAAAGAGTCAGCCAGAAAAGATTCACGTTAGGCCAGATTATCTTAATCACTTTCAAGTAGCCATCGCCTCCACCCAGGCAAAACTCTTTCGTTGCTTTTACCGTTTTTTTGTTCTTTAATTGCAGCCTTGTCGTCCCCGAGCCTCCGAACACTCAATTTCGTATGCGTGGTGGCTTGCCTTGCATGAACCACGACGGGTACACAATGTCTGCGATAGATGTTTGCAGGGTGCACCACAGCACGGCTTCAAACCCACAGAGCGATAATGATAAATTGTGCATGCCATGACGTTATTTACTAATGAGGTGTGTGAATTGTGACAATAATGTTGTTTTCAGGAGATCTTTACCAGATATTGATTCTCTCTCTTGGTTAGCAGAGTCAGCTTTACAGCCTGGTCTTGTAAGGGCGCGTTTACCCAACGACTCGCTTTTGCATTCTCTCAGCTTGAAGCTAGTAATCATCTGAAATTCCAATATGGTGGCGGTTTTAGCTCCGGCAAGGTTACTTCGTTCGCAGCTTATAGCTTAAGACGAAGTGTAAAGTAATTTGGCTCTGCCGGCTTGCAACGAAAACAGTCAATAATGTGACTTCAGAAGCGACTGGAAAAATTGTTTCGTCAGGAGGAACAAGGACCGCAAACATTTACTCAAACAACGTCGCATTAAAGGCACATCAATCCTTTCGGTATGTCGTGCGACCCGCGGAGAATACCTTTTGCAACATTTACACAGGTTAATGTTTTGCGACAGGTTAATGCCGCAAAATCATCTCGCACTAAAGAAAAGAAAAAAACAAGAATGTGTTGGAAACATTTACATACGTTTGAACTAATGTCACAAAACTGAGTTATTACAGGAAAGCCAACATGGATGCATGTACCTTTAAGCTAATCCAGGTGGCGATGTTACTGTGGCAACGACACTTTTGCCATCATGATTAAAGTTTAGCAGCGAGAATGTAAAGGAGAGTCGTTGCGTAAACGTACCCTTAAGCCCGAACTAGAGAGAATAAAATTTGATACAAAGAAAAAATACGAGGTCAAACTTACTGCAGTCATCCATCCATCGAGGTGTTACGTTGATGGACAGATATTGACGTCTTTCTTACACCATCCCACGTCACGTTGCAGCTGCTAGCAGCCAGTCTGGCTTGGGCTTAAGGCTCAGACTAGTGTAGCTTGCATTTTCACAAGACGAGTCTCCAGTCATGGTCCTTCCAGTTACTAGCCTGGCATTCTACCAAAGGTGCTACCGGGAGCGAACCCATGGGTACACGTTAGGGTCAAGCTAAGAAGCTGCAGCCTGTAGCCCAGTAGAACAGTTGGTAAAGTGCTCGGTTCATGATTAGAACACAGGTGAGCGACGGAGTAAATCGCCGATCAAAATAGTTCTAGTTTTAAATAGGCTATCATGATCGCGAGATAGATGAGCTACTTTATTACCGACAACGAGATTACCACAGGTTCAGGTAGAACTTTAAACACGCGGGCGCAGTTACTACCTAGTCGCATCCGGTCTTCTGCACACTGCTGCTACTTTCGGGCCACTTCCAGTTCATACTTCCGGGTTTTTTTTTTATTCGTGTTAACTAATTCGTGGACGCTGAATGTATTGGTGAAAACAGTCTGTGTCTAACTGGTACCGTTCCATACATGATGGGCTCACTTGTTGGCCACTTCCGGCACTTTCGGGCCACTTCCGCTTCATACTTCCGGATTTTTTATTATTGGTTTTAACTAATTTTTGGATGGTGAAAA
This sequence comes from Lithobius niger, assembly GCA_023313725.1. NCBI lineage: Eukaryota > Metazoa > Arthropoda > Chilopoda > Lithobiomorpha > Lithobiidae > Lithobius > Lithobius niger. The sequence goes on along the minus strand of JAHWFP010074032.1, from coordinate 45,547 downwards.
CAGTTTGACTCTAACTGATTCTGTTCCATGAATGATGGGTTCACTTGTCAGCCACTTCCGGTTACTTGTGGGTTCCTTCCATTTATGCTGCCAGTATTTTTTTTATTCCTTTTAACTAGTTTTTGGTCGCTGAATGTAATGGTGACACCCGTCCGTTCCGTAACAGAAAAAGACGACGAACGGTTCGCTTGCTTCGGTTGCTAAACCAATAAGACAAATAGAAACGGAGTAATCTTCGTATTTCGTCAAATAAAAATAAAATTTCCTACACCAACCCGACGGAAAATTCAGTTCATTCCTTCCTACGATTCTATTAGAGCCGTCGGTATGTACACTACACAGCCGAGGCCTCCGTAGGCTGTTCGTCTTGAGTGTGTTACTTAAACTGGGTTTCATTAGTGGCGAAGGGAAAAGGGAATGAGTTGGGGGGAGGGGGGTGAACTAGCCTTAGGCGTTTTATAGCGAGGGTAAGTGCGTGCGACGCTCGATTAAATCCGAAGCAGAGAGAAGGGAGGCCAGTTGGCCAGCAAATAGCCTTGAGTCACAAATGCCTTAGGCAACAGACGCTTGTTTAGCCAGGCAAGGACAACTAGCTCTAGTCCCTGCTGCATGGCTGAAATTGTGAAAACGAAAATAATGAATGAGAGACAAAAACTGTTACGATGCCCCCAAGGATAAATAAGGTTTTTTTCGGGTTTTTTTTTACGACCAGACACCGTGTTTGAGAGATATTCAGAAATTAGTATTTTAGTTTTGCATTCATTTTTTGTGTGTGTTTAATTGTATAATTTGGTGCAATTACGTTTAACCCAATGCTAGCCATAGGAAGGACACGCTCATACACTCTGTCACTGGTTCCTTACAAAATAAATCACCTTGAAAAAATATCGTGCGCTATCCTCACGGCGGAAAAAAGTTTTTGAAAACAGAACAAGTGATGTCGAAGTTTATCCCCTTTGAGATAAATTTTTCCGACCTAAACGTTAGGTTGGTCGGGAAGGAAGAGGAGGGAGAAAACTTAACACCTCCCCCCCCCCCCACCTAAACTTTCAATTCTGAATCGAATAACTAGAAATTCCTGTCCTGCGAAGTGTTTAGCAATGGTAGATTCCTGGAATTTAGACTCACGCTGGTGAGTCCCCGCCGGGTAATAGTAGATCATCCGATTGTTAAAAAAATGATTGTTGATGGAAGGTGGCCTCACTAGCAAACTGTGTCTTTAACTGAAACAAACTTATACCTCATTTCAGCATACTGGCGTAAATTCCCCATGCGGTAGAAATCTTTGCAAATCGTTTGAATCAGGTGTCTTGAGTCCAGCAGGGACGTAGAGGTTTGGGTTAACCTAACCTCTACGTCCCTGAGTCCAGTAACGAAGAAGACCTCAAAACGAAAGTGTGGGAACGTGTCCTTCATGGAGAAAGAGTGCCCTCAATAACGTTGACTGTTAACTAGTAACTAGCTAATCCGCAGGCTCCCATGTTAATTCTCGTAGGGTATAAAAACACCTGTACAGCTCATTAGGGAGAGTTGCCAGATATAAATTTCGACAGACAGGTAAAGCGTTATATGGGGAAGTGCCTTTTTTTCCAAAATGGGGGTTGCGGCTAGAAGTCAACTACGAAATCAATTCTTTAAATAGCACTTAAACATCATCCACAACCTATATACCAGTACACTTCGTATCTTCTTCTAAACAAACAACATTGATTGGCGTTAGCTGATTGCCAGTGCAGCGTAAACGGTTTCTTAACTAACATTCTGCGTTCCTGCTGGGCCAGCCAGGGAGAGGTGATTTAAAAGGTACCCTCTCCCTATTTTGAGCATCCCGCGCGTATATAGCTTTGGCAATATTTACATACGTTTGAGTGAATGTAGCAAAATCGTAATATTGTACGTGGGGGAAAAAAAAGACAATAAAAGCGGTTGCAACATTTACGTACTTTTGAACTAATGTTGTCGAAAAACAACAATTCGCACAGGAAAGCCAACACGGAGGCAAGCAACTTTAAAGGTACATTCCTCCGGTTCCCGGTTAGCTTTCCTGTATGGCTCAGTTTTGCAACATTACTAAATACGCGTGTAATGTTGCCGAGGCTTTCATTTTCCGTTTTCTTCGTTCGTGAGGAACGGTTTTGCTACCAGTCACTCTCACCTATGCAAATGTTGCAAAAGCTATTTCACGCTGGATGCTCGAATACAGAGAGAAGGTATGTTCCTTTAACTGTTTCCAATATTATGGCTTATGGACAGCTTTCAGTAACTTTAGATGCTTAGGCTTGACTACTTTTTCTTTTGGGTTCTGTTTTTTAATGTTGCGAGCCATCCAGTTCCAAGTTTATGACTCGTTCCCCTGTGCTCCCCTCCCCCTCCGAAGCCAATTCCCTATCCCCCACCCCTCCTACACCCGCTTTATTGATAGACCGTCAATAATTTATATTATGTTTGAATCGTCGTCCCCGGTTTAGGGTCGAACAAACGCAGTCCTTGCAACGATGTTGATGTTTGGTTCGTCAGTTTTGTCTTCTCTGTCAGTCAAGGCCGAGATAGAGAGAGAAACAAAACCAGAGAACAAGAGAGAGTGAGAGAGAGAAAGAGCGGTGTCGGTTCTGATTGTATCTGCCTGAAGGGATGTCACTACTCGTTTGTCCAGCAAGTCTGTTTGTCAGCTGACGAGTGAATTTAACGGGCTTCCGTTTTTGCGCAACTCGTGTTACACCGTGAATGCACACGTACACCTGAGTTGCCTGTATCTGCAGGGACAATGGAAATGGTGAAAATTGGCCCGAAGCGGCGAAAGGCTCGCACGAAAGCTCAAAGTAACTACGGCAATGCCGTGAGCATTGCGTAATACTTGCTCAGGGCAAATTTGTCGTGGTGTTTTCCCAGCATAAAGAGTAGGCTTAGTTATACCTTGTTACGTTTTTATTTTTTCTCTCTCCGGACAGAAACAGGCATTTATTTGTGGGCTAAAAATTTCAACCAATCTGAACATTCTGCTGATAAAGACACTTTTATTTTTTTCCGAAGAAAAGCTGCTTACTGCGTAACTAGATGTTGCAGCGGGTAAAAATTTGAGTCATTGATACACGTGTTACATTTGGGGCCGCCCCGCCCAATTGAACTTCCGAGGTTTCCAGTACTGTGAGTTGTTCCAAATATCAAAGCTTTTTAGTCTTCTGTACAGCCATACCGGCTGAGAAGACTATTGCAACGACTTTGTCCGTCCATCCGTCCATCCGTCGCTTTTTTCAACTTCGCAATGGTATCAGCTATTGACGACCATTGTTTACAACGTTCGATTCAGAGTGAGAAGTTAGTTAAATAACATGGCAAATTAAAACATCGTTACTTCCTTATTGCTAATAAACTTCTTCGATGTAACTAAATTAAATAATAACATTTGATCGTCGAATTAAAATCCTAAATTAAAATCCTCAATAAAAACAAATGGATTTTAGCTTCGTTTAAAATAGTCTCGTCGCATTGTTGCATGAATGAATAGGCTTACCGTCGAACCAAATTCTCCATTAGGCCTATCTGCTACTTACTAAAATTAAAAGCATTTTTTAAATTAGCCTAAAAAATGAAAATTAGGCCTAAAATCATGTTACCATGGCAACGTCAAGTTGCTACGAGTCGCTGTTGGCTTCATCGACAGTGTCTCTCTCATCACTTCCCTACTACCACTGATCTATATAGACTACGTTGAGCGTAACGTTGTAACACTGTAACTGTTTGCCTGAAGGCACTCCGTGTTGCAAAAATGAATAGACTTACTATACAATGCATATCTCCGTTAGCTGCTACTTACGAAATTAAAACTGCTGGTTAAAATTAGGACTAAAAGCTAACAATTATGCCTAAAATGTAAAATAGGCCTAAAAGCTAACACATTTTTAACCGGCAGTTGCGATGGCTACTGATTTTAGATTAGTATAATACAGATAGCTGTTGTAGTGCATGATAGAGGTGTGCGCCTCAAAATTGGAAGTGGAAGAACTGTACAAAAGACCGGTGCGACTAGGCAGGTGCTGTAGCCGCTTGTTTCATAGTATAAACTAATAGTTTAAAAACATTTTTGGGACCCTAGCAGGGGTGTGATTCAGAAATTTGCTGCTTTTTGATGAACTTTCAAGTCTCGAAATTTGCTTTTATGCCCAGCTTCGTTTTTTTTTCTGTTTTCAATTGATGACCTGTTATAATTTCGACTCAAACGGTTAGTCCGATCCTTTTCACATATATTTCAAGAAAGATCAAAAATGATCGGTAGTGAAACATGTGTGTGGGTTCTAACTTTAAGGCGCTGTTCACCCTTTCCATAGCGTTGCCCATATTCTAAACACAGCATCCACGTTCCCGATTCGCCATCATCCAATAGGCTGATGTGGGTCACGTGATCTCGTTTTAGTTATGAAAATCGCACGTGCTGCGGCGAAGTGTTGTTCCATTTTTTATTTACCGCTATTTTCTTTATATTGCTCGAAGATTCTACGGTCCTGCATCTAGGAATTGAAAAGGTGAAAAGGTGCCTTTAAGCAACGTTCGCCCCATTAAACAAGGTTCCATCAAGGTGTAGACGGCAGAGTAACGACCAGAGGAGCAGTTTACTATTAGACAACAGCCACCCTAGGCCAACAAGCCCTTATATACTTATATTGTGCACAAGACACCCCATGATGGCTGTGCGCATTATTAAACATTATAAGCAAAGTGGCAAGGCCAATTGAGGTATGTAACTAACACAGTTAAAGTGAGTAACACTTAAGCTACACCTTCGCTCATTCACCACAGTAGTCTGTAACGGTAAAAAGTACCCTACAAAAGCACTAAAATGCATTGAACGTGAACTAAATGCTTAGTCCTTTCAAGTCTCCTATTAACAATTTGTCGCATTTTATCCTTCAACAAGTCAGTAATGGATGCAAGTGCTCATCAGCTCGTTTTCTCCATTTCTCTGCAACAGTTAACGGTATTTTTGTTTAAAAATTGTATCAACGGACGGACAAACAAACGAACCGATTCCTCAGTTTTCCTCAGAGTGTGTTACTCCTCGAAGGAGCACACGGTCGTGAGTGTGAAAATGTGACACTTTTCATACACCTTATGTGTATTTCACCCGGCGTTCACTTGGTTTGGAAGTCAGAAATTTTAACCGCTCGGCTGCTTCTGCTCACTTTGTTCGGGAACCCCTCGCAAATTTCGCGTTGCGCGTGAGATTCGTAGGACGCATGCGCAACGATCACGTTTTGCATTATCTACCGATTTCAACATCTCATCCTTTAGTCACATCTCTGTAATGTGTGGCGCAGTGGCATCCCGGCACTCAGTTTGCCACTAATGCTATCGCGCTCCATTTAGCCTCAATCCACCCCCCCCCCCCCGCCTCAGTGAACAATTAGCAACAATGGTTTCTTGTAACAACGGTTTTTTGAGCGCTCTAACTATACGTGCGCCCTAACGAAATTGCGAAGCGAATTATACCAAGTCCAACTTCGTCTCTTCACTTTGTGAACTTGGTGTGCAATACCATCCACAGGGTTTGTACACTACAGACGAAATAGTTTTCAAGACCTTTCAAGGCTTTCTACACTGTGAAGACGATGTGTATACTGAGAGTAAACAATTTTCTCAGCCTCCACACGAACTGTTTGCTGAGAGTAAACAATTTGTGCACTGTTAGTACACAAGCTGTGACGAGAATGTGTACTCTCGGTGCACAGACTGTGTACTGCCAACACACAACTCGTGTGGAGGCTGAGAAAGTACACATTCATGTGTAGTCAGTACACATCGTCTTCACAGTGTAAGGCTAACTTAAACCAATTTCAAGGCTCTTTGCACAGAAGACTTTCAGAATAACCTTTTTATTCCAACATAGGAGGAATGCATCACCTAAAACAGCAAGTGAAACAGTATACTTGCTCAGCTGCCCCTTGCCAAGAATTGCTTGCACTGTCACAGCACCTCTCTCTGTTTTCTGTCCCCAGTGCAACCCGAGTGAGGTGCTCTTCTCAGAAGAAATAGATTCGGTTGATAAAATATTCCTATTAATTTATTTAACTTTATACCCCATTAATATTACTGTTATGGCATTGACGTGATTTCAAACGAAGTCCACTCACAAATATTCAAGGCCATTTCAAGGCTACGACAGCAAAAATTCCAATTTTCAAGGTTTTTCAAGACTTGACTTTTCGATTGTCAAATTTAAAGCTTCTTTTGTCAAGGAATTCAAGGCCTGTACGAACCCTGCATCCGCTAAAAAATGGTATGTATCCTTTACCACCCACTTCCACGGTTACACGGTTAAAAAAAAATTCGGCGCGACGCCCCCCAGGAATATGGCGACCTAGGCGGGCGCCTTGCTCGCCCTATTCTTCCTACAACCCTGCTATTAACAGAATGTCTTTATCCTCATCTGTTCAAGAATTTAGTTTGCTTTATGTATGAAGCTTCTAGTTAATTTTGGTGCAGAAAACCCACGATGTAAGGGGATGAAACACTGATTTCCTTGGATGTATGAAGCTATAAGTCAATTTCTAGCAGAAAAATTACGATCTGAAATGCTTTAGGGACAGAAATTGTGAAATAATGTTTCCTTCCCCCCCCCCCCTCCCCCGGCCCAATTTCACGATTTCTAGCTTTTAAAGCTTTTTACGGGGTGGACCAAAGCTTTGCCAGGGCTGTTAATAGGCCATTTGCGGTAATTGATATGCCTACCAGCTAAAATAAAATATTTTGTTCGTTTTGACGAGTGGTCATTCGTTGCAGGGTGCAACAATTCCTCACCCGGCCCGCTCCCCCCCCCCCCGCCCAACCCCACTGTAAAATCGTCCATGCTATCTGTCGTAATGGATGGAGAGGAAACGGCGGCTAAAATGTAATCGCCTCTTGTAATTGTTGGGGCTACCATTACGATTATCGTTTGCGCTGTGTGGTTGTCAGAAAAGTAATTGTCCAGCCGTATAATTGCCACCGCAAATGCCACTCCTAATTGGCGCATGCGCATTCCCACTCTTCCATAAAACCAATTGGGACTGTTTGCATTATTCATATCTCACTCTCTCTTCCGGTTCACCTGCGCTGCTATTTCCATAAATTTGTTAATTCCTCCGTTTATGTAGCAGTCACCTTAAAACGGATTTTTCGTTGAATTTTTGACTATATTTTGCTGTCTAACACCAATATTTCAAAACCCGAAATCGAAGTTTCCTTTGAATTGGAATAATTAGTTTCTGACTTGAGTAAAATAAGAGTAAGCAGAAGTTGGCCCAACAACTAAAATCAAAATAAGGCTAAATCTGGTCTGCGAGGAGTAACGAATTTTGATCCAGGGTATACGGACTCTGGTCTCGATCTTTTAAATTGTAGCCAGGAATACAATTTCGAACACTGCCTTAGTAGCGTGCACTGACCCCCCCCCCCCCCCTATAGGGCAGGGACAACTTTTACTAAAAGGGGCACAGTAAGTTTTCGCGAATATTTTTTTCTGGGAGCTTTTTTTTTAAACTTTTTTGTTCTTTTCAAGCAATTTTTTTGTTCTTTTGAGGCCTTTTTTGGGCACAAAAAGGCCTTTTTTTTTATTTTACACAAAAGGTTATTTTCCAAAAAGGGCAGGGGCAAATGCCCCCCCCCCCCCCATCTTCCTGTGCACGCCGCCTTGACTTGAACCACCACAGAAACGCCTTGATCCAACCGATTTGCCAACTGACTTATCTTTACGTGAAAATCTGCTCTTTAAAAAAATTTTCCTGTGAGCTGGATGACTATTTAGTGCAAATGTTTGCCGAGTTGGGCACTGTTCCGTCAAACGTTGGGACAGAGTGTTAACATTCCTTCTTCCTACGGAACTAATTCTTTATGTGCTCGTGGCAGTCACGCGTGGGGAATGGCTACCGAATTACGTGAAACTCTGGCCCCGCTCCGCAATTCTTTCTAATCATAATACTGGCAATACGAAAAAGTGTCTTTTTTTTTCATGCACTTCTCGATAAATGTTTTTTAATTAATCTGAAGTAATGAATAATTTTATGTTTTTCATTTATATTTTTTAATATTATCATTTTTAATTTTAATTGGTAAAGTTTAAAATTTCTAAGTCAATTTTTAATTTAAAACTATCTTGTTTCTTATTTGATCAAACATTTTTGCCTGAACCTAAAAATATTTCAGAAACGGTTTTACAGTTTAACTGAATCCGTGCGTTTGTATTAAAATTGCTCGTTCATACGTTCACTGTTTCTACACTCGTAGCCAATGTACAATGGAAAACAGCTGTTATACTATAAAGTTAAATGACGAGCTTAACATGCAGACAAGAGTTATTTCCAATTTTGTTTTTATTTTGAGATAAAGGGAGTTAGTTATCTGCTATAGCAAAAGTAAAAGTAACGGAAGTATTAGTTTTAGCCAAGATGTCGGGCTACCGGGGGGGGGGGGGGGTTAAGGGCTAGGCTAGTAGGTGTATGTCACAAAATATCATACTGCATATTTATGTTTAAATACGTGTTTTGAAACCTCGTTTAAGATTGGAATTAACATAGTTTATTTCAAAAATCATGTAAATCATGTCATAGAGTAGTCATATCAAAAACCAAATCTGGTAAAAGGGGCCGCCAAGTTCCGAATGATTCGGCCCTTTGAAGGAGTGATATCAACACACCAAAACATTCGCCCAGTTAATCGCACCACTTAATAGTTCGAAGGTTAAATGAAAACTAGAACATTGCTACTTTCGGTAGCAATGTTCAAGTTTTCATTTAACATCCAAAGTATTATTCGGTGTGATTAAGTTGGCGAATGTTTTGGTGTATTGATATCACTCCTTTAAAGGGCCGAACCATTCGGAACTTGGCGGCCCTTTTTACCAGATTTGGTTTTTGATATGATATCACTCCTTTTTTTTTAATTGTGTATTAGACTCAACTCCACTACCGTGCCATGTCAACAAGAAATTGGTTTTCAACGCTTTGCCTAAAGGCCGAACCATTCTCAACTTAGTCACCTCTTTACCTGTTTTTAATTTGCTTATTTTGCTTTGTTTTTATAGTTTGTTTATTTTTCGTGAATTAGACGTGAATACATTTTCTTTGGCAACGTTGTTTACATTTATATTGATACACTAGTGTGTGTCTAGGCACGCATTGTCCGAACTTTGGCTGTCCAATGGAGACGATGCCGACAATACTAACAATGGTTACAACAATATTTTCGTACTTGCGCGCCCTTCCACGCCATCCCCGTTACACCCCCAGGTTCCAAACCATGAAAGGTACGCAGTTCGTATTGTACTGCACCCATTCGTCCAATTTCATAGCTGGAAGCCTTCCCGTTATCTCGGTATCGATGAGTGATCACCCTATGGGATTTAACATGGGGATGAGCGAATTAGTAGTAACACATTTACAACGTTATTGAGGGTCAGAATTTGCATTGAAAGCAGCTTAGCTGGCATTCCTACACGAGTTAATTTTTGTCAGGTGGGTCATTGTTCTCGATTTCAACACACTTTAAGCTTATGCACCGCATTATAATTTTTCCCCAAGTACCTGAAATGTGCCCAACTAATGCTTCAGGATATAAGACACTGACGCTATGGCGTCGCGCTACAATTGAATTGATGTGATGTTTGTTGTGACGTTTGTTGCCTAACTTGGCGCGACACACTAGCGTGTGCGTAGATTTTGCCCGTGGTAGTATCACAGAGGCCCAGATGATAAAACTGACAATTAACGTTAGTAACTATCTTCTTGTGTAGTATTATTAGGAAACGCCAGTCGTTGTTGGAGAATTAATAAAACATTCGATTTACCAATAAAACATCATTTTAAACGAATTTAACTTGATTTGCTGGTACGTCGGCGATGGATGTAACTTGATATGCATGAAATGTACTTTTTTGTTGGCCTGGCACGGCATGGCTATAACTTGTAACGACTGAAATGTAGCTTGCAAAGGAGCGGACATACTCCGTGAGTACCTATGCAAGAACTAACTCGCTTTTTTGCATAGTTGGATTTAACTTGTTCTGCATGTCAGCTCCTCAAATGACTGTTTTGCCGTTAAAAAAAAGACCAGAAAGAAAGAAAAAATCATTTGTTGACTCGTCACACGTATGACTAACTACACTTCACGTGCATCCAAAGAAATGAGCAACTGCGTTGTGATTTGTGTCGTTTATCATCTTGACATTGTGACGTGTCATCTTATCTTATCTGCGTCCCTCGTTCAATTTATCTCTCTCTCTCCCTTGCCGTGTTATGTTTGCTGGTCAACGAGGCAACGACAAAACTGCCTCAACGTATCATGCATTTTTCATTTCGTACGAGTAATGGGCAAGCCAGTTTCACCCAAGATTGCTTCCGGAAAGCAAAGAAGCACTGGCAGGTTAACGAAAACTATATAATCAGAGGCCGACCCCTGTTAACTGGTCGCAGGCCTGGTTCCTCCAATTTTTTTTTATCTTGCGTGGGAACAAGACGACAATATATTTGCGCTGACAATTTAAAAATGTATGCATGCCATATGTGTTTGCGAGTTCTGCCCAGTCAGAGGACTAATTTTACACATCAGAGGGAAGGGGGGTGGGGGGGGGGAGTTAAGGGAATGTTCTAAAACACTTGAGGCATCCTTAAAAGGATATGCCCTCCAAACTAAAGATTCATCAAAATTCCTCCAATTCTCGGCGTGGATCCATTCGTAACGCTTTATTCATCTATCATAAGACATTCCTTTGTAATAAACTTGTTTAAATGTGGCGACTGGGAGATATTCCGTTGAATATCCCAATGTATATTTAAGTTGGCAGGCTTGAACATTCGAACGTTAGCCGTACGTTGAGCAGCAGAGTGGCAAATACCGCGTGACGTCACTGTTCCCTTGGCAACATATGGCAGCGTTCGCCCTTGCTGGGTGACGTCAAGTACAAGTCGGCACGTAGCGTTATTTTTCTTCCCCAAACCCGTGAGGTGATACCAAAACGCTGCCCGAGGTGTTTATGAGGCAAGAAGGAGGAAATGTTTTTCATCCGAAATGGGGTAAATTTCCTCGGCTGTTTGCGTTTAAGCGATCAGGTCATTCTACTGCTCTTTGTACGCAGCCACTTTCCTACATTCGCAGTTAAGTTTGTAAACTTTGGTGTCTTTTTTCGACGTTATTTTTTGCTCTGCAATCCGCATCATTGAGGCCCGAACTTAAAACCCTTTGGGTCTATTATTAAAAGAGTCACTATACTCGAGCATCCTGCGCGAAATAGTTTTTGCAACATTTACGTAGCAAAACATGTCGCAAAACAGTTTCTCACCAGAGGAAAAAATAGAAAAATTAAGGCCTTTGCAACATTTACACGCATCTGAAGTAATGTTGCAAAACTGAGCCATACAGGAAAGCCAACCGGGAGGAATGTACCTTTAATTGAAAATTTTATGCTATTTTTTTCAATTTTAAAAAGTAAAACAAACGAAAAAGAAAAAAAAAACAGCAAAGTATTTTAGCATATCAAGCCACCTCCGCTCCACCTTGGCCAACGTCACCATTATGTCAGTTTTAATTTTTTTTACGTTTCGTTTTATAATCTGCATAACTTATTCTTAACTTCAAACGACTTTAAATTACCATTTTTTAAACTACCTTGGTCAGCCACTTGGTTTGAAGCTGTCCACTCCGACTGCTCTCTCTCTCCTAGGCTTTCTCACGTCCTCACCCTCCCCAAACATTTTTTTCGTAATAAGCTTACAAAAGAGCAAAGAGCTCTTTCCTAGGGCAGAAAAGACCCATACAATAGTCCACCCAGAAGCTCATCCCCCCACACCCCCCCTCCCCCCCGCCACACACACATACTCCCCGGATCTCCCTCTTCCCTCAACTTTCACGAAAGTGAATCGAGTGGGTTCTACATGTACTAACCATAACCGTCTGGTAAGCAGACGCTAAAATTAGCTCGCCATTTTTACTTACCTCCTCGCCATGTCGTGTTTCAAAGTATGTGGTACTGCTTTGCTTTAAAGGCCAAGGTTGGGTGGGTATAAAAGGCAAGGGATCCGCCTTGAAATGGTCGCCTCGCATCAAAATTAAATGAGGAAAGCACACACGGAACTTGCTCTTCAATAAATCGTAATTTTTAGAAGTAAACAGCTCCCCAACGTTCTTAAAACTCGTTCAGCATGAACAGTGAATGTAGCAATTGGTTTATGCGTGCGTTTTACCAAGTGACAAGAAACACTATGCACGGAACGGAAAATTCAAAATATACGCCGATGTATGTAGTTCGCTACATCGCCAGAAGGCACGAATAAAGGCCTAACCCGGCTGGCTGTTCCGAGCTACAACGCGACGCGGGATGGTGTAAGAAAGACGTCAAAATCGGACCATGAACGCAACAGCAACCATATGACTGCAACAATTTTCGTAGTAACGCATCACTTCGCATCAAATTTTCTTCTGTTTGGTCAGTGCTTTAAGCCCTAACCAGCGGCTGGCTTCTCACGGCTGTAAGGCATCGCAGCATGGTTTACTAAAGACGTCAAAATCGGTCCATGAAAGCGGCACCAACAATATGACTGCAGAAAATTTGATCTTGTAGGCACGTAGTAACGCATAGCTTTGCACGAAACTCGCGCAACACTGTAACTAAACCTGATTGTGAAGACAAACGTCTTTGACGTGATGATAACGCTGCTAACCATGCTAACCTGTTATTGAGGGAGTGAGCAGCAAAGGTGATGGCGTCGACCCGAGGGTCGAAAGTCTCTTCCTTTAAGCAGCTACCTGCGTTGAGTTTCAATTCTCTGTTCATGAAAAGAGACTGGTACCAACCCTGGATAGCCCTTCTAATTCTGAACGTACATCACAAACCATTTGTTTCTAGCTAGAATGCTCTCGAGATTATGATAAGTTTAAGAATCAGGGATTTTTTGTTGCCGTCGCCATTTTGACGAGCAGTGCTAAAAAAAAAAAGAATCTCCAAGTGCTGAATTTCCGTCTGCAATTGGCGAGTGGCGGCCGACAATCATCAAGGTTGCATCCCCTGTTCTCAATTGGGATGTGTCGAGTTGTGATAGCATCGATTGAAAAGAAGCAGTGTTTAGGCTACCCGTTACGACGAATCCTGTTTTGCCGAATTCCGTTCCGCCAAATTTTAATCCAAAGTGTCTTAATTTTCGGCGAAAGGGGAATTCCCGTTTCGCCGAATCATTTTTTACCTGTCTCTGTCTGCAGCGCCTAACTGCAAAGTGCCTGACTCGCTCGGGCTGCCGCGTTCGCTGCGGCTGAACATACAACGGTTTGGACAGTATAGGAAACCCAGCTCCTTCCTTCCTGCGAACGCAGCTTTACTAGCCGTGTCCAACTTCTGGCTTTAGGCTTAGGTTTAAAAACAATTTGAGTCAAAAGTCATGATCTTCTTTCCATTTTATGAAGAGTTTTCACCTTTCTGTTACTTGCTAGGATTTGAACACGTTGCAATGGAGTTTTTGTGTTTTTAATATTATTGTTTTATGACTTTTCGGCTTTTTATCAGCTTGCTCACGGAGTACAGTAATCTCCGAAAGGCCGCTGCTTTTTTTTTCATTTAAATGTTTATTTATGTTCATGTTTGTGCTTCCTTTCATCCAGAATGTTTTTATTCATCATCATCATCTCCATCATTACGATATCATCGACGAACAATCCACGCTTCATCGCTGAGGTTGTTAAGCAGAGCTGAAACGTGGGAGACATTACGCGTGCCGAAGCGTAAAAACGCCCTCACGCAGCTCCGCTAGCAAGACAAGATTAGCTGGATTTTACCACTTAAAAAAAACAAAAAACTCTGCTCTTAGTGTGCTTGCAGGTAAAAGGATTGCGTGTAGTGCAACAAAAGATCCTATTAGCCGAACGTGCGAATTCGTCACCCTGGGTTAGAGGGACTGAGAAGCTCTTTAATCTTGTACTAATCCTTCATTCTTCCCGTCTCTTAGCGATTATTGGCTTTCGTTGTCGCGTGGCTCTCGTGCTCTTCTCACGTCGTACGTGACGTTGCCCCAGGGAATGGGTTTTGAACTTTCCTCTTGAAGCGGGCTAACACGTGCTAACATGGCCGAGGGAAGAAAAGTACGGACATCAATTATTATTGAGGACGGGAAGAGTTGTTCGTGCGTTAAAAACTCTTTAAGGGCGCATTTAGGTAAAACACCTCGCACGCTGAAGGCTATTTGCTAGTCTGTCGCTATTTATTTACGAGTTTCCAGTTCCAGTTTTCTGAAGGAATGCCGCACTCACTACGTAAACAATTAAATGTATTATAAAATAAGAATGATGAAAAACGAATATTACAATCATTTTAAACATTGTTGCAACAGTGCCGTAATTTCTTAATTCCAAAATTTGCATACTCGCGCACAAATTCTAACGGTGACTAAGCGACGGTAGAAAGCAAAGCGCCTTGCAGCGAGCTTTTGATGTCGAACATGGCGCCCATTGCGGGTTTGTTGAATCGAAGACAAGCCATCGAATTTGGAAATCAGTCTGCCATTTTGTACTGCATTAGGAATTGTTTTCTTGTTGTTAGCAAATAGACGCCGCCATGCCAGTGCATCGTACTTCGGGTGGTGATCCATGCGGAGAGGATCTGTATCTGCATCGTTGCCGAGGTTTCACACACCTCGAAAGCCGAATAATACGTAGGCAAGCAACCAGCGAATTCAGTATTACTAACTAAGTAAAAGCTGAAGCGCCTAAACATGCCCTAAGGTTTTGATTTGCTGAAGTGAGATTTTTAACAGTTAAGATTTTAAATTTTAAGATTATGCTTATGTTTTAACAAGAGAAGATAAAGAATTCCGTAACCTATTCACGAGGAGGAGTGACGAACAGTGTTCAGGCTCTGACCCGGCGTATGACGGGAACAGAGAGCCACTCGGTGGCCTGATGTCCCACAAAAACTGCACCTATTTGTAATAAATTTTTAATGTTTTTTTTAGATATCTGCATCGCAAATCGGTCGGTATATAGATCTAAAGAGTCAGGTTGGAGTCTCGCCCCCTTCCTCCCCCCCAGAATCGAATTTTTATTTCCATACACTGGCTACACAGTTCAGATAATCATGTGATCCATCAAACGATACAATTTATTGAATCATATTTCATTGCTCGTCATTCCTACAAAGCATTCTGCTCTCTCGATTTGAGTTATTTTATGCCTGATGCACAGTATTCACGCAACGAGAAAAGTTCTCACGGTATGATAAATGCCTTTTTTGGTTTTCATTACTGGAAATTTCGAGAGTTCAGCATCCGAAATACATTTTTCAACAATCCTGAATCTTAAATATATCTGACCGCTTAGGGCTCCAAACCCCTTTTCTGGAGAATTCAGAACTCCTACTTCATATACTCCGTTCAACTCAATCAAATATGGTCCAGGACAACAAATAATGACATTCCCTCAGTGCAACTTAGTTGAATTCCAAATTAGCCTAATTGAAGCAGATTTATTGTTAAAGGGATATATGCCTACTCTCCAAACGAGCTAAATATCAATTTTACTTGATATCCGTCATCAAGTGCAACCACAAGGCTTTATTTAACTCCTGTTAAGTCAAATCTTTTTATAAATAAATAGCAGCCAGAAAACATTCTCTTGCAACCCTATATGATTATATTATGCATACCCCATGTCGAAGTCATTTCGCTCACTTCATTGGTACTCGTTTCTCTCACTCGTCCATATCGGCTCGAGTTCATTTAGAGCTAGCCCGACTGGGATGAAAACCCCGTACCTCGCTTTCCACTGAGTTTTTAGCCCAATTGATCCTGGTTGAAAGTTTCATGCCTGTATCCTGATGCATTCCCACTGAGCGAATTAACACCCGTCCGCATCAGGTTGAGCAAACGAGGTATTTTAACTCTACCCATTCCTGTGCTATCCGGATATCTATCAAATTATTTTAACTGTATAGTCATTCCTCTGCTCTCCAGATAGCTATCAAGGTATTTAGTCCCTATCCGTACTGTGCTATCCAGACAGTTGTCAAGGCATTTTAACCTTACCCATTCCTGTTCAATCCAGATAGCTATCAATGCCTTGTAACCCTATCCATTCCTGTATCCAGTCAGCTATCAAGG
>JAHWFP010074032.1:2800-29434 GCA_023313725.1 Lithobius niger | reverse complement strand
CAAGGCATTTTAATCCTATCCGTTCTTGTACTATAGGCTGTTAGCTATTCAGTGCGTTTTAACCATAACCATTCCTGTGCTACCATCTATCAAGACATGTTAACCCTATCCGGGAGTAAATGCCTTGATAGCTACCTGGGTAGCTCAGGTAGTAGCACAGGAAGGGATAGGGTTATAATGCTCTCAAGGCACCCTAACCGTACCCCTGCTTACTCAAATAGCTGCCGTGGTATTTTAACCCTTTCCGCGCATATGCTGCTCAGAGAGCTATATTCAAGGCGTTTTAACCCTATCCGTTCCTGTGCTATGCAGAAAGATGTCATGGAATTTTACCCTATCCGTTGTTGTGCTATCCAGTTAGGTGTCGAGGCATTTTAACTGTATCCATTCCTGTGCTATCCAGATGAAGTGTCAAGGCATTTTAACCCTATCTATTTTTGTGCTATGCAGATAGCTGTCACTGCATTTTAAACCTATCCTTTCCTGTGCTATCCGGATAGGTGTCCATGCTTTTAACCCTATCTGTTCCTGTGCTTTCCAGATAGGTGTAGAGGCATTTTAACCCTTCCGTTGCTATGCAGAGAGTTGTGATGGCATTTTAAGTCTGTCCGTTCCTGTGCTATCCAGACAGGTGTCAAGGAATTTTAACCCTATCCGTTCCTGAGCTGTGCAGGTGACTGTCATGGCATTTTAACCCTATCCGTTCCTGTGCTATGCAGGTGGCTTTCATGGCATTTTAACCCTATCCATTCCTGTGCTATGCAGTTAGCTGGCAAGGCATTTTAACCCTATCCCTTTCTGTGCTATCCAGATAGGTGTCAAGGCAATTTAACCCTATCCATTCCTGTGCTATGCAGATAGCTGTCATGGCATTTTAACCCTATACGTTGCTATCATCAACTAGCTATTATAGCATTTTAACCCTATACATTCCTGTATGCTAAAACCAGATTGCTATAGAGTGTTGATGGAACAGCTCCCCACACTCTTCTCCCCCGTTGAACTTACTTTATATCTTAGTTAATTTAGAACACCTGAGGATAGGAAGAGAGAGGAAGAAATACTTTCAAAACTGGGCATTCTATGACTGACTTACTGATGGTAGGCTTTAGAAATTGCCCCTTACTGTAAAAAAAAAAACTTTCCAGTATTTTTATGCGTAGGAAGCTAACGTACTAACTTAAAGACAGATTTAAATATATTTTTTTTTACTGCCTACTGCAGCTGAGCAACAGAAGTGTGAAAAACCTCATTTGATGTTAGCGGCACCAACCAAGCAAATCGCTCGCTGGTATCCGAATGTTTAATTAAACAAGTTCGTTGAACTAAGTGCTTTGTGCCTAAAACTGCTGGAGCGATCCTTAATCTAATAGTCATAGCCAGACGAAGCTGTTAACATGCTGTTTTAAGACGACGATTTGCATGACCCCTCCCCAACAAACACGGACACAACAGCGTTTATTATTACCATTTTTTTTACGACGTAACTGTATGGTAGAACGCAGCAGTCGGTGAAGTTATCATTGTCATCTTAGCTACGCAGTCACGTTTAGCTCAAAATGGTGATATAAATATATTTTTTAAACCAGTTTTTAAAATGTTGGGGCAAGGTGAATGGTTTCAAGACGATCCTTTCGTTTTCGACTAGTTCGAGCAATCGGACGAGGGGAATGGAAGGAAGAGGTGGTTTGAATCTCGGCCGGTAGGGGCGCCCGTGGCTCACAGGATCGAATCCCGGTCGCATCGTATCTTTTAAGTGTGTGCATGATGTCTATTTTCAGTGTATGATTTTCGCTGTTGGGCCGTTGCTTCTTTAACGCCGTTTGATTTACAGGTATTTGTGTACGTTGATGGAATTAATTAATTAAATATCTGTAAAATAAATATTCAGATCAGCGCCCAAAATGGCTTGTTGATTGCGGTCGATATTTTACATGAGCGTTTTGCATGTTTCAAAAGTCTTTCCCTAACTAAAAATTAATTTTTTTTCCTCGCACTGTTGAGAGAAGCATAAGTTGTTTTTACTGAATAGTGCAAACTGTGCACAAGGAAGAAAGGTTTAACTGAAAGCCATTAAGGAGCGCAGCGCCTTTAATATGTCATTACAGTACGGCAACTTCAGAGGAAATACTCATAAAACGTTACTAGACCTAGTTTATAACTTGCTCACGTAGCAGTGAAAAAACCAGAGTTCAAATGCTAGGGTGCGTTTATGAACCACTCGCCTTTGCATTCTCGCAGCTAGAAGCTAGAACTCATCTGTAATTCCAACATGGCGGCTATTTTAGCTCGCAACGAAAGTAGTCATTAATTGAGTTTAGAAGCCACTGGGAAAATTGTTTCATCAGGAGGAATTCTTTGTCTTACTCCTTCCATTCAAACAATGTCGGATTTCGCTAATCCAGGTAGCGTTGTTACCATGGCAACGACGCCTTTCCCATTGCAATTAAATTCTTGCTGCGATATTACAAAGGGGAGGCTCAGCATAAACGCACCCTTAGGTTATTTTTTCGTAGCGTAAGCGTGTATTGTTGCATCTTTTGGTTGAAACGGTGCAGGTGCATTGGGAATTATTACATTGGATCAATGATGATTGGCCACATGTTGTATTATCAGATAATTTTTTTTCGTCTTGATTCCTCCATATTGTTTTTAATGCAACGTTGTATTCCTGTTGCAAATACCACTATAGAGCATAGTTTAAGTATAGGGCTTTTTTTTCCCTTCACTCATTCGTTGCATTCCGAAGTTGATAATGGATTTTCAGTTTTCAGTCTGGCATGCAACTCTTGATTGCCGAAAAACTGTCGATATTATAGTAGGCTCTTGAGGTAATACTACTGGACAAAAAAAGGGAAATGTACAAATCTACGCTATTTTTCATCTGTTACGGTTATCCAGAGAGACAGAGGGACTTTTTGGTAGGATTTCATAGGATCTTTTACACGCCACAGTCGACATGAGCACGAGGGCATTTCGAGGCACCTTCACTTCTCGCATGCACAGGGTCATCTATGGTGGTTGCAATAAGAATCTCTACTTGTTGACTAAAGTAGCATAAAAAAGGTAGAGAAAGAATTAAAAAAAAAATTGAAGCAAACCAAATTTGTTCGCAGCTTAAGTTAAATCAACAATCTTTCTTAAGGAGGAGGGGGTCGTTGACCATGATTTTTTTGTTAAGTCGTTCTTGGAGTTAGAAAGAGAAATATTGACACTTGAAAATCCCCGTATGCGAACGCAGTAAAAAAAAAAAATAATTGGATTTTATAGCTGAGCTACTCTTCGACAGCAGTGATTGTGCAGAGACTTTTCCAATTTAGCGAAGGGTCGTGAATTCTTTTAGCGACAGTTGATTGTAGTCTTTGGCCATCACCACCACCTTTGACCTCATCCCCTGTCCGTCAAGCAACCAAACTGCTTCCGCGTCAGCTTTGTTCCGAGGTCTGAACAAAAAAAAAAAAACGTAGGTCAGCGAATCACTTGCGAAACATATAGAAATGACTGAAGAATTCCTTGGGTTTCCGAAAAAATGTCTGAATTTCTTTGAACCGTTCATAAAACAGTCTGCCAGACAGAATGGTAGGAGTGGGGTTATAGGGAAATTGAGTGAAATTCCAAACCATATCGGGTTTAAAAGTGAACGGTTGTGCTAGGCGGTACTCCAAATGTGTTAAATACGCTAGCAACAATTGATAGGCTGCAGCACTCCGAAGCCGGGCTGCTAACTTCACTTCAGCACCCGCAATGAACGTGCTACTTAAAACAGTGTTGGTTATGGACAGTATATTAGAAACAACTTCGATTACGCTACTTCAACTTAAAAGGTTATTGTAGTCCCCCAAACTTTGCCCAGAATGTTTTCATTAATCAAGAACGAAAGTTAGAGGTTCGAAGGCGATCAGATACCGCCCTAGTTCTAACCATAACTTAAAAGGTTATTGTACTCCAATAAAAAAAACCCAAATGGGCATTGGGCAGTACTCCCAAATGTGCTGAATGTGTTAATGACCAATGGGATGCTTCATTCCCAGGACCGAAAATGTGAAGGGGTTGTGGGGAACATTGTGGGGAACAACCCCCTCCCCCTCCCCTCCAACCAAAAACCTGAGTCGGAAAAATGGGTCTCGAAATTTCGAAGAAAAACTGGATTAAGTCGTCAAAATTACTGCCTTCACATCCCCGACCCCCACAATATTTTGTCGTCGATAGGAGGGAGGTCTTCGGTTTCTTGACTGACGAACATGTTACTTTTCCTTTCTCCATCCGAGTAGCGAGTTCAAACAAGTTACTGTTACATTTTAAAATTTCAAAAATATCTGCAAAGTGTTTAGCAAAAATGTAACTTAAAGGCGCATTCCATCCGATTGGCCTTCCTGTATGGCTCAGTTTTACAACTTTACTCCAGATGCGTGTAAATGTTTCAAAGGCGTTCATTATCCTATTTTTCCCCTTCTTGAAAACGGTTTTGCTACATTCACGTAAATGTTGCAAAAGCTATTTCGTGCAGGACGCTCGAA
Organism: Lithobius niger; assembly: GCA_023313725.1. Classification (NCBI taxonomy): domain Eukaryota; kingdom Metazoa; phylum Arthropoda; class Chilopoda; order Lithobiomorpha; family Lithobiidae; genus Lithobius; species Lithobius niger. Next base: position 24,917 of record JAHWFP010074032.1, on the reverse strand, counting down.
TATTGTGAGAAGGTATGTCCTTTTAACAAAATACTCTTTAGGTTTGTGATTTGAAAGGAGGATAAGTAGCAATTGGCTAATTGCACGCGATAAATCAACACAAATCGTTTTAAATTATAGCGTAGTACAGATTATTTCCAATTTTGTTTGCGGTTTGTAAATAAAAGGTGCATTCTGAAATTGTTGGTGGCTTCGAGTAAAATTTCCCTCCTAAAGAGCAGGATGGTAAAAGGTTGCAGCGGCGACCAACGTTATCCTTGTTAAGGATTAATCCTCCCTTCAGGTTATGATGACCGATGTCGAAAGGACAGTTATTTACAGCTTCAACACCGACACATGCTTTGATCAAACCGTCCAAACAAGCTCACTACATACACAACAACAACAACGAATGTTGCAACTGACCGCAGAATTTTGCACCTAGACTGCAACCATTCGCTGATCAGGTTGCATAAAGTTTCTGCCTTCAACCCGTGAAACTTGAGTTTCCAGGCTGGCTCGCGATTGTTTGCGAAAAATAAACAACAGAGAATTGTGAAGATGGTGGGATCTTCATAACATGCACGGTTGACGACTGATAAACCCGCAATGCTCGTCGTCAACCACACAAACACCAACAATAACGCAAACTCTAAGATAGCACTAAGTAATCTAAGAAAGAAGAAAAGACAATTGCTCCGACTGGGATTCTCAATCTTTCTCAGATTAGTTTGTAACCCTGGACCTTCACGAACCTACGACCTTCCTCATATTACAGACCGGATGCTTTACAACTGCGCTACCGGGGCAGACCCTGGCTACATATAAAGTCCAGCCGAGCCTGGTGTCTTCTCAGTGGTGAGCTAAAGGTCACAAACTTATATAAAGGATGGAAAACAAGTTGCTTATTAGTTGGCCTCCACACTACAACTAATGCAAGCCGTAAATGAACAGTACCAAACGGTAATGGGTGAATCAAGCAAACAAGTCAGCATTAAACATTAATCAGTACCATTGGAGCGGTGCATTAGCGCTAGGCCAGTACGCGGGGAGTCCTGGTTCGAGTACGATGCTAGTCGGGAAAGTTGTCTCTTCTTTCTTTCTGGGATTAGTATTTCTTGTATTATCACAAGGCCAGTCTTTAATGCTGTCTATTTGTTCCTAACCTTGGGGCTTATTGTTTTTGTTTTTTTGTTTTGTTTATTCAAGAATAATTTTTTTTAAAACCGTTGTCTCCACTTTTAAAATCGAAGAGGAAAATAAAGGTTTTTATGGGTGTTTCTGTGGTTACCGTCTTGCTGTTTTTCAGCACATCTGTATGTACCAGCACAGCCAACACACAAGTTGTGTACTAGCAGTACACACTTTGTGTAGCGGCAGAATACATTCTTCCGTACAAAGCATGTGTACTGCCACTACACAAACTGTGTACTGGTAGTACATAACTCAATGTGTTGGCTGTACCGGTACACACAGATGTGTTCCGTCAGAACACAGCATCTTTCAGAGACAACGGTTTTAACTGTAGTTAGAAATTGGCAGGTAAAAAGCTAAGAAGAACATGGAAAATTGCGGTTTCAGTGGTGGCATTTAGCGTTCGGTTTTAATTTGAAATAGTTAAACCACAGCTTAGAATAGATTGTAACCTGAGATGTTTTTTTCCTTTGCTTTTGTTTGCCGAAACTCGTTATTACTTACTCCCTCTTAGCTTCAAGTTAGGCAACGCTGATTTATATTACAACATTGTTTAGCGACCCTAATTCATTCTGTGAGGATTAGTGCTCTCTCTCCTCTCCCCCCCCCCCCCCCCACCCCCCTGCTCACTTAAAAAAAATACCAATAAAGTACATTGAGGGTAAATAAGTAGTTTGATGTCGTTAAGAAAATTTCCTAGAATTAGTTTCACAAAAGTCAAATAAAGCACAAAACTGAAAATGCATTGCTTTCCGGGTTTGTTTTCCATCCCTTGCCCGTCCCAAACAAAATTTCCCGGTGCACCATTAAAGGGGCATTGCCACCCAATGATAAGCTGCTGCATCTATAGCCATTAAACTCTCTGTCTATAGCCCTTACTTTCAACAAGGCGAAAGAACGCACAAATAACTTTTGTTTTTACACAACAAACAAGCCAAGTGCCTCCTTAATTATTGAGTGTAAAGTTGGTGCGCCAGGAGGCACCAGGAAGCAAGCGGTAAATTTAAGCCTAACGACATCACGGCGCTTTTTTTTATATATCGACCGTTGTGAAACGCAGATTTTGGTCTGCTAGATGGGTGCAGTCTAGTGACAAGTGATATCGTTAACCTTGACCGCTTGCTGCCTGGTGCACGTGGACGCACCAGCTTTGCATTCACTAATTAAGAAGGAACGTAGCTAGTTTGTTGTGCAAAAACATATTTCTTTGCCCATTCTTTCGCTTGTTGAAATCAAGTGCTCCATAGAACTAAATAATGGTAGATGGCGCTCGATGCTGCAACCTGTCATCCGGTGAGTAGGCACCTTTAAATGTGTGGAAAATGCACGTGGTGTTTTAGCTTAATCATTTTGGGCTGGTAACAGACAGAGATAGCGACCTTGTAACTGATGCTATACCTGGAAATGATTGGTATACGGTATTATATTAACGAAGTTCCGAGTAAAATAGCCAAGGATATTATTTGTACACCTGTCGGGGTAACAGGAACGGACATTACCGTCCCATCCATCGATGCCACGTATCCTGTTAATACATGAACACGTCGCCATTTCGAAATGTCAAGGTCCCTGGCAATTTACGATATCTGCAATCGTTTCCGGTTTAGTTTGTTGGATGTGACAAAAAAAATTAATAATAATAGGTGAGCAATTTCAACGACAGATATTGCAAGGATACTGTATAGTTTACCAGGATTTCACAATAATGTAGTTTATATGTCTAGGAAGTCGTTACGTTTGTACTGTGTGGATTTGTCTGTATTGCATTTTTTTTCCTTTCATCTTTTGTGGGTGTTTATTCGGCTGTAATGAGTATGGTTATCATACATATCCGTTCTTAATAAACTTGCTTGTAATCTTACCACCCCCACCCCTCACACATGGGAATCGGGAGTATTTAAAAAAAAAACACACACTTGGAACAGGGTTACTTACGCATTGAACGGTAAAACCGTACCAATGTTTTGATGCATGGTCAAAATGTACTCGAGGCGAACATTGCGAACACCCTGTGGCCAAGTGGAAATAAATATGGATGCAAAGCTATTTACGTTGCCTTTTTGACACTCCATTAACATAGCCGCTTAAACCCTTTCTGTCCTGGACTGCGAACACCGCGTTTGGTTTCTGGGCCCCAACTTATTCCCATAAGCAAAACTTTTACGATGACAAAACGCGACTCCAAACCTTTCATCCCTTCCACACTTACGATTGACACCACGGCCAGAGGAATGCCCGACAGAATGCCACTCGTCAAAATGTCACCGGACAAAATGCCACCCTCTACCGACAAAATGCCACTTCAACATTTGTTTACTCATCGTTTTAAAAAGTCACAATGCACAAACAAAGTCACAATGTACCAACCTTGACAGGTTGTCACCTTGGCAGAGTCCACCTTGACAGGTTGTCTATTTCACATTAAAAAAAAGTCACACATATCTCACAAAAATATAAATTAATGATTTATAAATCTGTCTCCCCTTCAGTTTTTATCCGTTTGACCTTTGTAGGTTTTTTTTTAGTTTTATTTATTTTTTTGGGTGACAATCATCAAGAATACAGAATGGAGTATGAGCTATGGATTTAATTGTCTTTAATTGGCCGAATTTTTAAGAATCCTAATTCATAGGCATGTTACAGTGACCTTTTTTTTATTTTTATCATCGGGGCGCAACACCTAGAAACCGTACAACAGTTTGGACTAGCAGATAACGATCCCCTCAAAATTTAACATACTGAAGAACGTAACCAGCGCTTCAGTGTTAATAATTTTTTACCTACTTTTAAACAACACTGGATGGTACTACGGCACGTTTGAGGACCGAGTATTCCCTCATTTAAAACCCAAGCGATCTCATCTGCGAAAACTAATGGCTGCATTGACTTTTTTTTTTTCATGGTATAGACATCACGTTGTCAAAAGACAATTGTTATAATAAAACAAAAAAGTGTGCAGGAAGGAAGGAAATAACAGGCATCAAAATAATAAAGCATTGCGGTAAAACAATTTTGAAGTGGCATTTTGTTGGTAGAGGGTGGCATTTTGTCCGGTGGCATTTTGACGAGTGGCATTCTGTCTCGGTACCGGCCAGAGTCCGGCTAATGTTCTCTCACCACAGGATTCTGCGCGCTGCTACTGTCCCTTTTTCCCTTCCCTCTCCCGGCTCCCTTCTTTCCCTCTACCTCGTTGTACGTCAGCGCTGGAAGTGTCAAAACGTTTCTCTAAAGCACGGGTCTGAGCTGCCTGCCTTTCCACACTGGAAAAAGGGTCGGCACTGGGGTTTTCAAGTCCCTAGTTCGAACCAAGACTTATAAACATGATGTCCGGATGGGTTTTTAGGTACGTTTTGCCCTTCGTCTGTTTTCAACTGCCAGAAAAAAAAAGCCAATTTTGTATCTTGCTTCGAAATATAGATCAAGTTTTACTCTTGTTAACCAGTAAGTGTACTTTTTAAACAATTTATCGCATTTTATTCTGCAACAGCAAGACGAGTGTTGACAGGCTGCCTCCCAGTGAGAGATCAAAACGTGTTGCAGACCATACGTACGTACATACGTACACACAAAAAGGTACCCTCTGGAGATAGTCTACGTCGTGGGGTGGAAGATGCTAAATTACTCATTGATTTAGCTGAGGTGACATTCGGGCTTCATAACTCTGTTGTAAAGTCACCCGCATGCCAGAAAAACGAGGGAGTATCAGCTTTGGAAAGCAGTGTACAAGTGCTTGGTAATCCAATTATCCGCAGTACTCCTTCGTAACCATGTGGTAATTCTAGTAATTCCTCGTATTCCGTTGTAATCATTGAGTAATCCGTGGTATTCAAAAGTAATCTTCAGTATTTCTTGGTATTCCGAGGTAATCTTCAGTAATCTGACAAGCAGGATGCTCAGAAAATCAACGGTAATCTGGAGGTAGTCCGAAGTATTTCATATAGTAATCCAGTAATCCATGTAGTAATACAGTAATCTAAAGTCTTCCTCGTACTAATCCAGTAAAATGATGTATTCCTTGTAGTGATCCAATAATCCGAAGTATATCTGCGCAACCTTAGCTCGGCATTGTCCAGTCAGAGTTAATACTGACGGGCAATCCGGTGTTAATCCACTAGTAAACCTTTGGTTAGCCACTGATAATCTTTGTATTCCATGGTATTCTGAAGTAATCCTTTGTAATCTTATAGGTATAGGCCACTTCTATAGTAATCCATTATAATCTTAGGTGTTCTTGTAATCCGTGGTTGCAAGTAATCTGGTGTATGCTCTTTCCATCAGTTAATACCCCCCTCTAATAGCAGAAAAAACCAACTGGGTAATTGGTAGAAGTGAAATCTATGCCCAGCAAAACGTGCACATCGGTCGACCTTTTTAGCGTCGTGCTTATGCAACTCTTCTACATCCTTTAACGCAGCAATTGAGCCATTTAAATTGATCAGTTTTAAAACTGATGGGCAACTCTACGAAACAATTTATTGCAAGTATTCCTGTTATGCAACATCCTTCATTCCATAAAAGCCATGGACGAGTGCCATTTTGGTTCTGAAATATCGCCTGTTTTTTCCAACCTAGTCAGTCATACGACGTTATTACGATGCGTCCTTCCTCCATTCTGGTCGTCGTCTGTATAATTCGTTTCGCCCGAGTGCTGGTTCTTGTTTTCACTGACACAGCATTTCAGTTCGGCAGCAAAAAACCCAGACAAGCATGAGCGATCGCGGTTGGGGTAAACTGGAGGGACGGAGCACCATGCCGATAGCCGTGACTGCGGGCCTACCATTACAGCTGTCAAGGCTGGGATAATAATAGTAGTTGAGGGCAATGCATGAATCACATTATGAGGCGAACCAATGATAATAACGTTAAATAATAGTAATAATTAAAGTCTTCCACTTTACTTTCGGAATCAGTTCCGCTGCTGCTTGTTACTTTCTCACTGCAGGAATGTGCAGTCGTTTATATGTTGACATTTATTTCTTGTCGTTTTTTTCCCCCGAGAGAATTAATCGAATAAACTTAATAGGACATTGTAGAATTTGTGCGCTTACGAAACAGAATTAGTACCTGTTGATACCAGCGTTACGCAATGTGGTTCTAGAAATGTGAGGCTGTTGAATGATACGCCAAGATCTAAATTTAGGCCAAGGAGTATAAAAATTGCTTTTATTCAAGTGTCTCTCATCTCATGCTTTCACAATAGGATGGTAACTCGGTAATGACGCTAAAATAAACAGTAGGTGGGGGGGGGGGGGGCAAGGCCGGTCACCATTTGACTCGCATTCGTACTGGTAAGTTAATACTACGATTGTCCACAGATTCCACCATCTCCCTTCTACCTTGTTTCCCTAGTCGTCCAGTCCAGAATTTGGTCGTCGTTCTTTTTTGAGGTGGGAACTTTTTATTTTCATTGTTCTAAACCAACAATGACTTGTAAACAATGATTACTATAGCCTGGAGAAAAACCTTTCCTTGGTAGTTTTTGGCCACCATCTTGAAAATGGCTGGTTAAGCTGTACGCGGCGTAGAATTTGCAGTATAACAAGCATAAACAACTGTCGGAAAAAAATAGTGTACACACAAAAAAATGAACAGAAGACTCCAAGTAACACAACAGAATCAAACGTCTGCACAATCATGCATTATCTTCTCTTTGCCGTAAGCTATAGCTACAATTTAAAGATCAGTTTGGATTCCAGAACAGGTATCGTCGAAATCAGACTCTTCGATAAGATTCTAACCAGGGCGGGCATGGTGGGACCTAAGTAGACACTTAGAACGTGCAGTTAATAGCTAGGGAATTGCAGTGCAAGACCCACTATTTACGGCAGCCAAACAATTGCATTCAAAGTGTTGGAATAAATTGGTCGTACACTGTATAAAAATCGGACACACCTCAGTCCTGCTAGTCATGATTGCAGACCAAGTTTTTGTGAACTTGGTAATGAGTGAGCAACTGTTTCTGATAAACGTAACCAGCTAATACCCGAAGGACTACTCCATCTGATACCCAGAAAATGGCAGCCATTGCAAGTCTTACTTTCCATGACCTGTCCAATCTCACTGATAGCAAGCTCTTACTAGCAAAAGTTCTTACACAACCCTTATCAAGAACTTTTACAATTACCGTAGTGCTTGCGGCTTGGGATCTTATATAACAATATTACGGAACAGCTTTCAGCATGGGAAGTACATGAGAGTAGGAAGACGATAGAGGGCACAGTTCTGCAAAGCTACTTTTGCCCACTTGAGATTGCGTTTGGCAAACCAGGCACTCTCATGATTACAACGAACGACAACAGTGAAGATGGTTTGACAGGAGCAGAGACCAGCTAACGGTGTGATGGCTCAATGGCTGTCATGGTCAGTGGTAACCAATGGTAACGAAATTGCTGTGATAGCCTACATTTACTTATACCTACACATGCTGCTCGTTAGAAGCTGGTGCGTAAACTTATTCCTATTAGCATAATTAAACGTCTTGTTGCAGAACCTGAAAGCTTGAGTGTTTATGTCACACTTCAGAAATTATCATTACATAGAATAACTGCCCATGTACAAAGTACCAGACTTTTTGGAGATAACTGCCCCTTAGTTAGATCCCTAGATAAATGGGAAAACTTTCTTCATGGAATCCTATTCACAACCACCAAGAAAAGAAAGGGTGGAAGGCCACTATGGATTGGTTCCGAAAAGTAGCCATTGCCAAAGAAACACCATTCATTCAACTAGGTTCGTAGCTAGCGATTTACAAATACATCGAAAAGTGTGTCACATGGTTTAGCAGGTTTTCACATGAAGAGATCATTCATCAGTGCTTTTGGGAAAACGTTATCCACAATGTGGCCTAGAGGAATTGGAAGTATAGTTTCAAATGCTGTTGCAGCAGGTGTAAGCCTCTATCTGGGAAGTATTATAACAGGGACATGCATATTCACAAGCTTATGTCCAAAACCATGCAGTTTGTGCTCCGTCGCAACCCCAGAAGTAAACAACTTAATAATACATGTAACCCGTATAGCAACAGAAGAAGAGCATGATATGCTTTTAGAATGATTCAGTTCATAACTTCAGTGTTTCAGGGTGTTAACAAGTCGGGCTCTGATACACCATATGTACTGGCTTTCATACATTGCTGATATTGAGATTCTGCTTGAACATTATCATTGCCTGAGGAGCGGTGAAAACTTTGAGGAACACCTTGATAGTTGTCTCTGAATCCCACCTCTCATGGCGCCATAGGAAACTATACACTACCTCCGTTACATGGTAACAAAAGACATAACATTAGTAAACTCTATATCATTGTCTGCTGAAACTTGCAGTGGGCTACCTACAGCCCAATCCATCGAAATGACGATACAAAAGCAGTCGCAAATTCGTCATAGTGGTGGTTGGAGGGGTTATACTGGGAACTTGCGTATGGTATAGCTACTAGGTCAGTGGTCAGTGATTATTCAACCACATTTGAGGTTGAATATATTATTATTATGCTGCTAAGTGAACTTTGCAGCGTATATCGCATTGCAAGAAATTTCCGTACAAACACGCCGAATTCGAACCTTCGAGAAAGTCCTACAGCATTACATGAATGTGATGCAGATTCATAGCTGAGATCGAACTCCCAACTCGGGACCCCTGCCGCATGAAATAGTCATGTTCACCATCAGGCCATCTTGCTCCATCAATGACAGTGATTCAGGATTTGAGAACTCAATAAAACGTACTTCCAACTGGTACCCTTGTACAATGAAGTTTTAAAAATATGTAATTCTTTGTTACTCGAAGTTTAATTTTATATTTTTGTTAACTTTCATTAGCAGATATCGCTTTAGTTGTAATGTAATCCATAAAGATTCTTCTATTCCGGTAACGATAACTTTCGTTAATTGCTGTAAACCAATGAAAGTTTCGGCCTTATGCATTTTTTAACGCATTGCAGTTTTGTTTTAATGATCCTGTTATGTCTTTTGGAGTCTTCTGTGAATTTATTGTCTGTGCACTGTTTTTTTGTTGTTGTTGACGGTTTTTATGCATGTGTAGCGAATTCTAAGCTGCGTAATAGCTTAATCAGTCATTTCTAGTTTGTATTCGAAAACCACCAAGGACAATTCCCCCCCCCCCCTTCCCCCCAGGCTAGATATTTTTGTTTTCATGCCATTTTTGGTTTAGCGCAATTAATAAAAAAGTTCCCAGCAAAAAAGGAACGGGATCCTAATTCTGAACTGGACTAAAGTGACAATTGTTTCAAAATGTCTAGTGGTTTTAATAACCGTACCCCTACTGCCGAGAACACGAGGTAATGGTCATATTTCAGCTCTACCAAAATACGAATATTTTTGTTTGTTGGGTAAAGTTTTCAAGTTTTAGGTCAGCAGAGGCATTATGTAGCTTGTTATGAGCAAACGGAAAACCGTTTAACTGAAACAAGTGAAAATTTTAAAGAATGAAAAATGCCAACAGTAACCCAGCTAAGTTAGAAATATTGAAAACGTGATCAATTAAGACTTGTACTGTATACTTGGTATATAATTATGTTCTGAAAGTCATTACTTACATTTTTTTTTGCCCAGTGCTCTATCTCCAGTTTGTCACTTTCCACCTAAAGTAATTCAGGTAGAAATTTCGTCTTCGAACTCGTGAATTTCATGTACTAAACCTCCCTTCTCAAGAAATTTCAACCAAATCAGAACAAAATAGCGAACATTAGCGTGTCCCATTCAGACGGACCTACATTAAAAATCCAATTTCTGTCTAGTATTCGGCCTCGCTCGCTTCACTCGCTACACCAATTATTCGCACCGAATTGGTTAAATAAATATACACAAATCGCTGTAAATTATACAAAGGAAAGAGAAAAACAAGATAAGCAGCGAAAATCATACAATAGAAACAACAACTTAAGTGCATAAAGATGGCTTACTGTACTATGTTATTTCTAGTGTATGATTTTCGCTGTTTGTTTTGTTTTCTCCTTTCCGAATTGGTTAAGCACCGGAATTGTGCTGGCCATAAAATAACATCACCGTATTTTAAGTTATCGTGTTGGGAGGTTGTACCTTTAAGTTGCACGGCATGTAGTTGGAGAATTCGCAAGTGCCATGGATAAAGAATGTATAGCGACGAGGCTTAAGAGGTTTATGGTACGAAAATTTTAGCTTTGCAAAATGCCGCGTTCATGGGGACAGCTCTGCAAATTCCTGCTTGCTTTATCCTATTGATTTTTGCTGGTTTCCCACACTAAATGGATGGCGAACCAGAGAATCCATTCAATATTTTGCTTCGCTTTGCATTTTTGGTTCCACATTTGGACACTTTATCTGTGCTGGTGTTCTGCACTTCGTTTCAATAAATATGCCACCTTGTTATTGGCGTGGGCTACGGCAAAATACTGTTGTGTGCAAAGGGCATATAAAGTGACTTACAATTGTTGATTACAATAATTGATCTTTTTTAACTCTCCTAAATACAAAAAGAACAATTAAATTTTAAATTAAAATATAACTAAAATTAAAATAAAAAAAAATAATGAAAAGAAAGATTTGAGAATTACTAATTGTACCCAGAGGGGAGTAATGGTTAATTTTATCCACCTAAAACCAAAAGTGGTATAAGAGAAGCCACCAAGTTTCCCTAAAGGGTCGGCCTTTGAAAGTAGTGATATCATTCAACCAGGGAAAGGCCGCCAAGGTTTATCCTATGGTCAATAGCACCTATTAATAGTTAAATGAAAACCAGAACATGGCTACTCGTGGTGATCTTCTAGTTTACATTCAACATCCAAAGTATTATTCGGTGTGAGCAACTTGGCTAATAGGTTTAGCCTTGGCGGCCTTTCCCTGGTTGAATGATATCACAACCTTCAAAGGCCGACCCCTTTTTGAAACTTGGCGATTTCTCTTACACCAGTTTTTGTTTTGGGTGGATATCACAACTTTCATAGGACTGTGAATGTACAAAAGGTCACATAGTCTATTTTCATATGTACCTTTTTTTCTGGAGGAGTTTTATGTCCATTTATGTCCATTTATGTCCATTTATGTCCATTGACCAATTACCCGTTACATTAGCCAAACTGACACGGTTTGGTTTAGTGTTACGTCCATGGTTTACATGCTTACGTTTTTTCAAACCCATTTTCGAGTACACTGGCTAACAAACGCCGATTTTCGTTCGCATTATTGCAGCTAACAAAAAACTGAAAGTAGTTATTTAACGTTTATAAGGCATTAAAACTGCAGAAAACGAGTTGTTTTGCAGGGATTTGAGGGACTTGCAGCACCAACCTTCCCCCGAGATACCTTATCTGGATTTCTCGGACCTTGTTTTGAATTCAGATATAATTTGCCCCCACCCCTCCACGCAACCAAAAGTCCGAATGTTCACTGACTCTCCTTAATGCGGAGGTCTGGAATAAACTTTGCGAGAGTCCCCTTTAATAAGAGAGTTGCGAGAGTTTGCGAAAGTTGGGCTTCAACATCAACACACCTCAAACACCTATATAGGATGAGCATCTTCACCGCTCAGTCACCATGATCACCATTTTACATTTTTATTTCGCTCATCGTCGAGTTTGACGCCCCTCCCTATATATATTATACATCATTCATGGGCGTCGTACCCATCATCAGAACTGCCGGGGATTTTCCAAATCCTGCGCGGCGAAATTTGCGGATCCGATTTAGAGGCGAACGACGACGGTGCCATAAATTTACGGTAGCTATCTCTGAAATCTGAGGTGACAGGCCCCGTTCAGCTCCTTGGCCAATCTGTCATCATTGAGATTTTAATACATTTCGTAGTTAAGCCTGGCGTAATAACCTATCTCCCATATCTCCCCGTCCTCGAGCCTTCTTCTTCTATGTTCACCCCCTATCTAACTGTCAGTGGCAAAGTAAGATGAAACCCTCATCTTTATGTTCCGTTCTTAGGCAGGTGGGGATCACCATGGGCAAGACCACTTCCCCAGCTCAAATAGATATTTCTGTTCGTTTGGGGAATTGTCTCCTCTCCTCGAGCCATTAGGGCTCAACATGAGCTTGGCTTGGCTGACGATTCGCAGATTGCTCTGCCAATTAGATGAGACTGGTGGTTTGAGAGGAGCGATTCCATTGCTCGGCCCACCCCAACCCGTTACACGGGATCAGCACATTTCAGATGGTAAAGGAGGATCAACCTGAATGCCGGAGGAAGGATAATATTAAAAATAAAAGTGGATGTACCCCTGCCTTTCAAAGCTTGTGTAACAACTTCGAATTAATAAATAAAACTCGGCTAAAGTTTGAGCGTTTTAAGTTGAGTCAAATTGTGACGTCACTGGTACATTGAGCTTGCATTTCAGGCAAGAAGCGCATGGTGTTAATATCGCTCTCCCTTCCTTCCTCCCCCCTTTCCTTTTCGCCTATACACCCCGCCCCCCCTTGGTAGCTAAAAGAGAACCATCCGCGATTTGTAAGATTTGTATAGTCAGCTATGAAAATGGTTAAAACAAGGGGTTAAAGTGGATGTTGGATTTTTGCCGGCTCGCCCGCCTGTTTTGGACAATTTTATGCTTAGGTAGAAAGTTGCAAAGATATTTCGTGCTATTTTGTTTTAAACACCTATTGCATTACTCTAACAGTTCAAACATGGTAAATTCTTCCAGTCTTTCCATGTTTAAATGAGGTCTTAAAGACTGACTTGTCCAAATTTTTAAAGAGTTTTTAACATTTTCTGTTATATGGTTCATTGTTTTCCATTGCTTTTTATTGTAATTATTTTGAAAAACCTTAGGTTGAGTATTAGTAGATCCTGCTATCCCTTCCCAGGCCTATTTACCTTTTTCTTGGTAAATAAATTTTTATTATTATTATAGTTCATATGTAAAGAAGGGTGAGTGTATTATACTGAAACTTTGGTAACCGATCCTTACGAAATTCCTTCCGAAACAAGCGTTGCAAACCTTTGTTTCATGTCTACCTAGCCTACACGATTCAGGAGACAAGACAACAATACAAGCGTCAGTCATTTTTTGGGCATTCGCCATTTGGTCGAGTAGCGCTAAAAATAAAGTCGTCAAGTATGAATTTCTTTCGAGCTGGCGAGTGGCGTAATGTTTTCCAATCCCTTGCAATGCGTGGTAATATTTCCCCCGTCCACTAGTTGCGGCGCTTGAAGGTCCTCTGTGGACATTAGTGGCTTTACTTAAACGATCTGACGATTCCGTTCCTCTTCAGGCACTAAACTAATTTCAAATTATATCGCATTGTTCCCAATTATTAAATTGAAAACGTGTTGGGTTTGGAACAAAGATAAGTGGTGCTTCAAAAATTATCTCGGCCCTTAAAACGAAATGTCAACAAGCCGTTGACATTTTTCCAAAGTGAGGACTTAATCGTGGTAACCTGCATGGTGCTTGTCTTGTCTTTCCGTTAATTTCTTGATTCCTCCACCGCTTTACTCGAGCTTATCAGTTTAACGAACCTGCCCGTTTAATTACACTTTATAGATTAGAGCACGGGTTCGAAGATTTGCTTTTATCGCGCGTAAGTTCCGTCTACATTCTGACAAGTAAGAGCAAAGTATTAGTTACAAAAGCAACAAATTGTCCTTCAAAGAGTGTAGTACGACAGTTTCAAGAATTGGTAAACACCGATAATTAATAGTATTTACAAAGAAAATGTCTTCGAGTGAGCAAGGCCGTCCAGCAACATCCTCATTTAAACAACTTTATTTTATTTGGCTGTTGGTTGAAAATGTAGGTGACCTTCATAAACAACGTACTGTTTACGTTATTTGTGTTGGGAAGAGGCTATTCAATCATTTAGTGTAGTTGCAGTCGTCTGTATACATCCGTACCGGCTGAGAAGACTATTGCAACGACTTTGTCCGACCGTCCGTCGTTTTTTTCAACATCGGAACGACACCAGAGAGGACATGGGACGCGCCATTAGCTTCAGTGACCAAAAGTTAGTTTAAAAACCACGGCAATTAAAACATCGTTGCTTTCTTATAGCCCATAGCCATTCTCGACGTAACTAAATGAAATAATAACATTTGATCGTCGATTTTAAATCAAAGGATAACATTCAGCCGTAAAAAACAAAAGGATTTTAACTTCGTTTAAAATTGTTTTCGTTGCATACTGTTGGATGGATGAATAGGCTTTCTATCGAACCAAATTCTTCGTACTTGGAAATTAAAACTGCTCGGAAAAATAAATTAAGCCTAAAAACTGCACATTTTGTAGGCTATCGTCGTTTGACTTTTTAACATGACAAAACTATTCAGTTGAAGTCTGATAACAATTAACTCCATAAAAACCGAACAAAGAATCAAAATTGAAGACTAAGTTGGCGGTTTGATTTGCTAGTAGCCATTTTCCTATTAGCCCATCGCCACCGTGATTGAAAACTAATTCTCAGTTAATTCAGAAACGTTAGCTGAATCTTCCGTCATTTTAAAAGTAAGCAACAATACTTTTTAAACCTAAATTATTCAGTGTTTGTTAACGTCAAATTAATAATTTTTTTTATTTAAATTTATCAGTTAATTTAATTTGTAAATAAAATGTATAAAAAAAACAGAATTTTGGTCACAATTAGGTTTTTACGATCTCTCATGCTAAAGAATTTTTACGAAAAACATCCAAAATTTGCTTAACAATGTGGTACAAACATGTCTCGGGAAGCGAAAATAGGCCCTCAAATAACGTAAAATGCGTCAGCTTCCGGGGCTCTGCGCCCGGACCCCGCTGAGGGAGCTTACAGCACTTGCCCATACCTCCAAGCTGGTTTCACCGGGCTCCTTCTAAACTAGATAATATTTCAATAAAAAAAATGTTCTTTTTTTTGCCCCCCCCCCCCCCCCCTCCCGTCGGGGAATAGTGATTGTAAACCAAGAATGTGATCCAAGAATACTGTCAGCTAGTCGAGTCTTACTGTACGGCACATATACAGTGATCCCAATCACACGTGCAGTATCTGCCACACTTCCAATCCTAAATCATTCGAACTCACCCATTTAATGTGCCCTCCATAGACACCATACCGTCATCAAACCCAAGAGAACGTTCCAAAAGTGTTTGTTGAGGGAAGTGAGTCACCTATAGACGTGCTTGATGGTCCCATCCAGAGTTAGTAGACAAACTCTTCTCTTGTACATGCTCTACAATGAAGCACCTCTGAGTTGTAGTCTTCAGAAGTCACGCAGATACCCATCAGTCGTGGCATAGGTGGGCCCTCAATTCCACTCCTTGGAACACTCTGATGAGTTTGATGTTGATTGTAGTTTTGGAACGTACTGAATGGATGACGTAACAACACGTCATGTGTTGAGCCAAACTGTCTCCAATAACGTTGAGTTTTTCCAGTCTGGATCGGCAATTTTGGGAAGAACAGTCAGTTACTGTTTTAAGTTGTTTCTCTATTTTTAACTGCATGGTTGGTGGCGTGTCGATACATTTATTATTGAACTTTTATCATTGAAGTGAGATTTTATTTCGCGATGATAGCTTGAACCGAAGAAGGTGAGGCCTTTTACTAAATAACCTGACTAAACGATAGCCAAACCTTCAACGATCACAAGTTAAGTAAGATCGAACGAGTAGTATTATAGTCTACAGTCTGGTCACACACAAATAATTGCCGATATAATGGTCCT
This sequence comes from Lithobius niger, assembly GCA_023313725.1. Taxonomy (NCBI): domain Eukaryota; kingdom Metazoa; phylum Arthropoda; class Chilopoda; order Lithobiomorpha; family Lithobiidae; genus Lithobius; species Lithobius niger. The sequence continues at coordinate 9,107 of JAHWFP010074032.1, read as the reverse complement.
ACGTTAATTCTGAAGACATATTAGTAATGTAAGTCAGGCTTGGTGAAGCCAATGAAGATATTTTCAATGACCTTGAAAACACCATTCAAGGTCATCAGTATTCTATTTTCCAACTGGCGCCAGATACAGCACAAAAGTGAATTACAAAGTTGTACGCAAGCGTCAAACATGACAAACTGCGAAAACAGATTGAAATCTGATCATAATTGCAATAGTTATGAGGAAAACAAAATAGCAACAAAGTCTTCCCTGAACGTTTTAACTGCCATGCATGCCAAGCTTCACTGCATGCCAGTTAAAACGTTCAGGGAAGACTGTTGCTATTTTGTTTTCCTAATAACTATTGCAATTATGCTCCGATTTTCAATCCTTCTGTTTTCAAGGTCATTGAAAATATCTTCATTGGCTTTCCCATATCTGACTTACATTACAAATATGTCTTCAGAATTAACGTAGGGCTATTATATTGGCAGTATTATCGTACGTATTACTTTTAAATAAATGAATTTTGATGTAAGTGAACAGACAACGCAAATGTGTTCTGACAGGAGGGACATGAAGGAAATCCCATAGGGCTCGACGGAGTGCCCATGATCACGTTAACGCATGCTCCATGTCTCATTCTGGGTCGCGTGCCCCATATGCAGCCAAATGTGGATCGTAACTATTTTATGGGACAACCCAGGGTTAAAATATGCTGAATAGGTTTTAACCCAACGCCACTCGTAGTCGATTAGCCCAGGCATGCGGCACCACCGCATGCAACAACTGTCTACTAGGGTGGAACGAAAAAAAAATTTTTGAATTCTGTAATTTAATAGTGCAGAAAAGTTGTGTATTGGGTTCCTAATAAACTGTGTAAAATTTGGTTTTGATCGAATAATGCCTTGATCTGTCCCAAGGACCTTGAAATTTGCAAGTTTCTGCCGTAAACATGGTTTTAATGCAAATTCCTGAAAATTATTTATTTTTAAATTTTTTTAATTTAATAGTGCGGAAAAGTTGTGTATTGGGCCCCTAATAAACTGTGCAAAATTTGGTTTTGATAAAGTAACTTGATCTGCCCCAAAGATCATGAAATTTACCATTTTCTGCCGTAAACACTGTTTTAGTGTTTAAGTGCAAATTTAGAAAAATTGTTTCTTTTTAAAATTTTCTAATTTAATAGTGCGAAAAAGTTGTGTATTGGGTCCTTAATAAACTGTGCAAAATTTGGCTTTGATCAAATAATACCTTGATCTGCCCCAAGGACCTTGAAATTTACCTTTTTTCCATAAACTTAATGCTAAAATATTTACACAAAAATGCTAAAACCTTTTATTTCCGAATTCTGATAGCATAGAAGTCATACATTAACATGTTGGGATTGTTGGATAGCACATTTAGTAGAAATATATTTATTTGAGCTACTATAATTTATCGAGATACCAGAATGCCGTTGAGTAATCCTGAAATTTTCGTTTTGGTTTATCCAAACATTTAATTTGTTCGGGTGTTTTCACTTCATTTGCTAATCACTTTTTGTAATGAAACTTGACATTATACTTCGTGATTCTGTGAAGTGTGGCATGGAATTGATGTAAACTCTTCATTTATAGATGATAGTCCACTCTACCATTAGCTGAAGATCTCCATCTCTGTCAAATATTCCAAATATCATAGGTGGTTCTGTAACTTCAAGTTTGCCATGAAATATATAAGATTTACATAATCGGTTACATCAAAACATAGTGGTGGTATTTGGAAACATTGAACTTGCCTCGATCCTGTGTTTGTTCTTTCTTTCATGATTCAACGTAGTCCAAGATGCGCTCTTGTTCATCAATTATCATGAAAATGAGGACATTTTCCAGATGACCAAAGAAGACATTTCTTTGTATCACCGGATCAACTACACTCTTCAGTTCTTCACTTAGGTAACAATAGGATTTTATTGATTTCAACAAGTGCTTTGCACCATGCTTGCATGAGGGATTAGCCATGATGTCAAACCACGTTGGCGAATAGACTGTAGGAGGAAACAATGAGCTGCTGTCACCCAGAATGCATGTAAAAGTTAACCAGGACCGTTCGGTTGCAAACCTAAAAAATAATTACAACTTATGACAGCTTGACACAATTCCAATAGATGTTGTTGATCATTACTTAGGTCTTTGCTTCAATGCATGGAAAATTACCTTCAGTTTTCTGAAAACAAACAATTGATAGCTTTTCACAATCTGCAATCTGGTTTCCAATAGTTCCCTTGAAACCATAGGACCTGTGGTCGGTCCAGCTAAATGAAGAATTAAATGGCAGAGAGGCAAACATGGTGCAAAGCACTTATTGAAATCAATAAAATCCTCTCGTTATTTCAAAGAGGAACTAAAACGTGTAGTTGATTCGGTGATCCGGAAAATATCTTCGTTTGCTTAATAACCGATGAACGACAGAACATCAGGTCCCTTCGACTGCAATGGATCATGAAAGCAAGAACAAAAATAGGATCGAGACAAGTTCGAGCCTTCCAAATACCACAACCAAAATGTTGATGCAACCGATTACGTAGATCTCATTCAGTGGTTACAGAATAGTTACTTTTGAGGTTACAGAACCACCTATGACATTTGGAATCTCTGACAGAGATCTTCAGCTAATGGTCGAGGGTGGGCTATCTGTCGCCTATAAATGAATGGCTTACATAATTTCCATGCCACACACAAGCGGTCGAAGGCTGTATCAAACTCGTACTGAGAGCATCTGTTTCAGCATGTGGAATTTCTGGAAAAGATGGATTCACACGAGCAAGACTAGAATCACGAAATATAATACCAAGTTTCAATACAAAAAGTGATTATCGAATAAAGTGAAAACACCGTAACAAAGTAAATATTTGAGTAAATCAAAAGGACAATTTCAGGACTACACAACGGCATTCTGGTATTTCGATAAATTTTTGCACCTTGAAGAGATTTATTTCTATTAAACAATCCCAACATGTTAATGTATAACTTCTATGCTATCAAAATTCAGAAATAAAAGGTTTTAGCATTTTTGTGTGAATTTTTTAGTATTACGTTTATGGACAAAAGGTAAATTTCAAGTTTTTTGGGGCAGATCAAGGTATTGTTTCATCAAAACCAAATTTTGCACAGTTTATTAGGGACCCATACACAACTTTTCCGCTCTATTAAATTAGAAAATTTTAAAAAGAAACAATTTTCCTAAATTTGCAATTAAACACTAAAACAGAGTTTACAGCAGAAAATGGTAAATTTCATGTTCTTTGGGGCAGATCAAGTTATCATTTTATCAAAACCAAATTTTGCACAGTTTATTAGTGGCCCAAGACTCAACTTTTCCACACTATTAAATTTAAAAAATTTAAAAAGAAATAATTTTCAAAAATTTGCATTAAAACCATGTTTACGGCAGAAAATTGTAAATTTCAAAGTCCTTGGGGCAGATCAAAGCATTATTTGATCAAAACCAAATTTTACACAGTTTATTAGGGGCTCAATACACAACTTTTCCGCACTATTAAATTACAAAATTCCCGAAAATTTTTTTTTAGCCCATTTTCATTCCACCCTACTGTCTACGACCGTGAAGCGGTGAAGCAGATGGCTTCTTCAAGCCAAGGCCGACTGGGGTAAAAATCGCGTGTTTCGCCTCCTGATTCGAGGCCAGTTCTTACGCGCGCCGGAAAGTTGACGCCTTTTTAGCGCTGCTTTGGTACAATAAGATTCTGGCAATGTTGAATCAATCCGGGAAACGAAACCCAGAGCTTCTCTCCCAGACGAGCTTGTGACAAGGGATGGAATATAAAAAGTTATTTACAATACGGACACTGCCATTGCATTTATTAGCTCCTCGTTCTGCTTGTTCTGGCTCATTTCAATGTCTTCCTGTTCACAAACCAACCGAGTAATGCCATTCGTCTGCTTCTTAATTACTCTGTCTCTTTAAAACCATTTCTTGTCAAACAAAAGAAATGTTGGAGCACGCATTTTATCATGTTGAACCAACAGACCTTGGATTTCTGAAAGGAATAATTTGAAGCAGAAGGAATACCGATTCAAAATGCGAGCACTTGGTGACCTTCCTTCCCACGAATGGCAAACCGATAAAAGCTATTTTAAGTAATGCCCATGTTTGTCTTGAGGCGGGTTCTAAATTCATTATAGGTCTGAATGGGTTATGAAACGCAAGAAAAGTAATTTTCTTTGACCACAAAACTTTTTTTATTACGTTTCTTTATTATAAATGTATTTATGTGACTTTTTAGAACCGGTTTAAAGGGCATATTATACATTGTCATTAATTTTAAGTGAAAGCAACGTGATGAGCTTTGAATTGTAATGATATAAAAAAAATCTACGAAGGCTGATACGTTTGGAGTATATTGGTTGAACTTGCCCATCAGCCAAGAAAAGGACATACCTTCTCACTATATTGGAGCGTCCTGCGCGAAACAGCTTTTGCAACATATACATAGGTTAGAGTGCAATGTAGCAAAACTTTTTCTCACGAAATGATGAAAAACTAGTAGGAAAACGAATGCTTTTAGCAACAGTTACACGCGTGTGAAGTTCCTCTGGAAACTTCCCAGCAGCATTGTCGTGTACAGCAGAAGAACTGGCATCCTAAACCTCGTACATTTTGTTATATTTCCTTTAATTTTAGACCATCCTATTTTTTCCTATATTTTCACTATTTTCTCCTGGATTCTCCTCTACATAGTTTCAACAACTATAGGCTTCTATTTCGTAATTCGAAACTGGTTCGTTGCGTCAAATGCTTACAGTACTTTAATCATGCAGGGAAAACATTATGGAGATTTAAAAAGCGCCTGCCGTAACCAACGAAATCTGGAGCTAATGGCGGCTGCTTCGACGTGCCTAGCCATTCTGATGTAATAACAGTTCATAAAATCGTTGAGATTTTCTTTTTCTGGACAATTAGATGCGCGTTATTTGCAAAAAAATGATGTAAGATTCAGTCAAAATGTGTCCAATTAGATTTGAATATTAAAACGTCCAATTACACTTTCAAGTTTACATTGAAAGTACTCTGAAAAAAGTTTCTTTATTTTTTGGGGGAAAAAATGTCCTGTATTTTGAACTATTTTCTGTAAACCTCCTATACATCTAACGGAAAATTCCTATATTTTTTCTTTTCGTGTGTGCTCTGGATTGAATAGAATACCTGAACCCAATATTTTATCCGATATAGAACATTATTCTTTCAGAGTATGGCAGATACTTCCTACTAATAAATAAATACAGATGCAAACCTATTTACTTTGCCTTTTGGACTTAAATGTCAGACTGCCTGACCGAGGAATTGAACCCAGGACATTTGAAACCAAAGGCCGAGGTCTTCCTCTTTACTTATTTAACCCTTTTCGAGCCATTTGGTCTACTGTCCTGTTTAGTCCGACTAATAAAAATAGCCGCATGTTTTATTTCCGAAAATGCAGTCAGTTTTAGTTTTGCGAATACGAGCACTTGTGATTATGTTGGCCAGAAACCGAAATTAACGATTACCAAAAAAAAAGCAATTGTGTTAGCTTGTATTGACAGTTTCTTAAGATGCATACTTCATTTTCGTGAATTTGTTTTCGTGATTTAGTCCCCGTAATCAAGCTTGGGTTTACCGCTATTCTCATACCCTTCGAAACTCCACCCCCAAGTTCAAACCTCGTTCAACCAACTTTCAGCTTTTTTGACGGGCAGGAAACCCATTACGCGGGAAAGGCATCGTTTACGCTGAGATTTAATTAAAATCCCCTTTTTCAGGCTAGGTTATGAGCAGTCTGAGCTTTTGAAATAATGAAAGAGTCAAGCCAGCTATGGTTGCAGTCCATCCAGTCCAGGTGTTTATTTGAAAGTCTAATTTAGACGTGCTTTTTTGCAAGATTTGGCATACATCGAGTTAGTATTAAATTTCGTAATAATCTAAAAGCAAAATAAAGAGCATGCAGGCGTGGGGGGGGGGGGTAGTCTTGGAGTTATGGCTGTGATCGTTCCGGTCTAACATAGTAACAAATTTTTGGTAGGGAGAAGGATGCCAACTTATTAGCGGGAGGCTAGCCTTGCTTGCGAGTCTGCTCACGCCTTGGCTCGTATTTCACTCTCCCGAGCCATTCAGTCAAGCTCACGGCTTTAATAATGTATGGATCTTAAAGAGGACTGGCGCATTTGCACATGGTCTCGCAGATGTTTATGGAAAACTTATCAAATCATTATACACAGTTTAACTTCAACTGGTGTTAAATGGGTCGCAAGCCGATAACCTTTTCACGTGTCATTTCTAATGAGGTGTG